>CAEGAE010002574.1:0-97532 GCA_903067095.1 Girardinus metallicus
ACCCCCTCCAGATTTGGGAAAAAAAGCAAATACAATAAAATTTTTTAAAAAAAAAAAAATTTTAATTTACAAAAAAAAAAAAAAAAAAAAAAAAAAAAAAAAAAAAAAAAAAAAAAAAAAAAACACCTTAGCCAAAACTTTTATTCAAAAAACTATTTTTTTTTTCAAAAATGGTGCGTGTCTATTTTTGAAATGTCAAATTGCGCAATTTCAGACCCGGACCAAGGTATGTCCTTAGAGCCCCCACACCACCAGGGGGCCCCAAAGAGCAAAAAGCTAGAGTAATTTTTATTTTGTTTTAATAACAGTGAATAATACAAGCGCAATATTTCACATGGAAAAACAATCTATTTTTTTTTTATAGTTTTAGTGGCGGCTGCCACTGTTGGGAAAATATAAGATATTAAACTTGTTAACTTAATTCAGTGTTTGAACAGAATCTACTCAAAGAAAATCTATTCAATTAAACTGACTTTGGCGTTTTTTCTCAACTTTTGCTGCCGCCATTTTGTGGCGTATTTAACGCCGTAATTTGGCTGAAAAAATAAAACTAAAATAAATTTCACATCAGTTAGAAAGGCTAATAGATTCATGATCAAGAAAACTAAGGATATTATGTCTATAATTTCAGTATATT
Organism: Girardinus metallicus; assembly: GCA_903067095.1. Taxonomy (NCBI): domain Eukaryota; kingdom Metazoa; phylum Chordata; class Actinopteri; order Cyprinodontiformes; family Poeciliidae; genus Girardinus; species Girardinus metallicus. The sequence goes on from CAEGAE010002574.1 coordinate 638, forward strand.
TCAGTTAGTTTTATAAACAATGTAGCTCCAATTAGATATTCCCCCCCCCCCCCAGTTTTTATTTATCTCTGGTAACAAACAGTGTTTTCTTAATTTCAGTTTTCATTAGTTTGCAGTAATGCCTTTGCCCCGTTGCATTGATGGCCAGTGAGCTGTGGGGGGCAGTCAGGGGTGAGGGGTGGGGGGGGGGGGGAAAAATGGCTGCAGGGGGTCCTAAACTCAGCGCCCCCCCCTCTCCGCTTCGGTCACGCCTGTCAGGGGCCGGTGACAGACGGCGCGTGGGTTCTTGTGTGTGGACTGGAAAGGGACGGGGGGGCTGTAGCTGTTTGGCGTGTGGAGGTCAAAGGTCAGGCACATGGTCTCTGCCACCTCACGCTTCACACACACAAGCTGCCTCTCTTTTTTCCACCTGTCTGCCCCCCCCCACCCGACATCCAGCGCATGGAAAGCAGAAAAAAACCTCAAATTAATATCACTCTGTTTAATTCACTTTGCTTTATTTGATGTTGGGGATAAAATTAGGTTTTTAATCCGTTTAAATGAAACTTTTTCAAAGGAATTTGAAAAGAAAATCTTTCCATTTTCAATTTTTGTTCTAAATAAAAGTTCTGTTTGCATCAAACAAATCTCTTTGAATAAGACAAAGATTAAATGAAGTAATTGTTCTGATCTATTTTAAACATTTTTTACAGTCTGCATTTGATAAAGATGAACGTCTAAAATAAAAAAGTAAATGATGTTTATAACAAAAACCAAATTAAATGTAATTTCTCTCTAAATAATCCTTTACATTTTAAAGCTTTTGATCTTGGTTAAGCTCTGTTTTAATTAAAAATCCCTTCAGCTGCCTTTAAACTGACCTGTAAGTTTATGTTTTCAGATTTTTATTCCTCACATCTATGAAATGCATTTCAACGACCATATTTGGTCAGTAAATCAGGAAGCAGACAAACTCAGATGTGTTTGGACTTCAGTTTGTTTTACTGCTTTATCCAGAGTAAATTAACTGATATTTCGTTTTTACAGTGACGGCTTCTGATTAAAATGAAAAACAGCCACAGTTTGCAAAAAACTAGATTCAACAAAAGGATGAAAAGTGTTTTGCACTCCTGACAAAAATAGATGTTATTGTTTTGACTGGGCCTTTAAATGTAAAACCAATACACTGCTTTTAAATTTTCTGAATTAATTGGAATAGTTGCACTTGAATTGATCAGATTTCGCTCTAAAACCGAAGCAGAGTTTTGCATTTTTACTCTTAAACGCAAAGCCAGAAGTTTGAAAGGTTTGTAGCTTCTTAGTGTCCAGGTAGGTTGTCTGATTTAGCTGATTAACAAACTGTTAATCTAAACTGTTCCTGCAGGAATATCACTGGTTTTTGGTTTCCATTATTTCTTCTTCACTCTAATTAATCAAAAATCAACTATTTTCCATCATCTTCAATCTCTTCTAACACGTTTAAATTATCCTTCAGCAATGATTTATTGAGTTTTATTTTGTGCAAGAGGTGAAGTTTTAGCTCGCTTGTAAATCCAAAACTGCAACTTTAAAGCTAAATGCTGCTGCAGAAGGTTGTCGGTTTGATTCCAGCTCCTGCTACCCTCATTTTGAAATGTCTTTTCCTGACGAGTGAATGTGTGAACGTTTGAAAATGTAAAAGTTTGGTGGAGATAAATAAAAAAAACAGATTTTATATAATTTCCTTAAAAAAAACAAAACAACATTTTGCATAGAAGACAAGCATTTTAAGTTATCTGAATTTTTTTTCTTAATTAAACCCTGAACTGAAACTTTGTTTAGGTGCTTTTGAGCAATTTAAACCTGTTTCCATTAATTTCCTGGAGATATTCCTGCCTTTTTGATCCGTCTCTGTCCTGCCGTTACTTTGACAGACGAGTTTTGGGTTTCGCCATCAGGCTTCAGCGTCGAGGTAAACGGATTATTTCCGCCTCAGAGAAGCGTTTGTATCATTGCAGCCACAGTTAGCGTCGCTCTCCGCCTCCGACCGTCCCTCCCTCGCCACTCGTCTTTCCCCTGCAGCAGTGGTCAACGGCGGCGGCGGTCGCAGCGCCGCTGGACAGAGCAAACGCAGGACACATGGACCCGTTGCCAGGCAACAGCAGTGTAAGATCGCAGTGTGTATGTGTGTGTGTGAACTGCTCAGATGTTGTGTGTGCACCTGTGAGAGTGTTAATCATTAAGAATAAGCATGTTTCTCTGCCCTGCAGGTGCCGAAGTGGAGCAAACTAAGTCCTGCATGCTAATGTCTGCTGCTCTCACATCAGCGCAGGGTTACACGTTGTTTCAAATTTGCTTTTCAGGTGATGTGCATCTCCTCAGTTAGCAGAAAACAAGAGTTTAGGCTTAATGAAACACTCTGATTCTGTTTTCTGACATGCAGGAGAACGGCAGAACATCCACCCAGATAAAGGTTAAAGACTCAGTCAAACGCTGAAAAATCTGACATATTTTGGGACGTGTTGAACCAGATTTCCAGTCTATAAACTGGAACCAACCAGCAAAACAAATCAGAGAAAGGTTAATGACATGTTTTGATGTTCAACTCTCCATCAAGAACTGGACGGGACATTTTCTTTCACTTTTATGCATCAAAATCATTAGAAAACCAATAGAAAAGGCAGGTCAGACCTGAAAGAAACTGGAAATATGATCAGTTTCCATCTCCGATCTGCATGAAAATGTTCCTGCTGAGCAGCTGAGGACGTTTTCCACACCTAAATATTGACGTCCTCCTCCTCCTCCTCAGTATTCATCTGCTGCAAACAGAAGCAGCTGCTTGGGAGTGAATGAGTAAACTCATGTTTGGACGCTGATTTGTGGAGGAGTTTCTTTCTTTTTTTTATGCACAATCGGAAAAGAACTGGATGTGTTGTGTTCTGTGCACACGTGCATCTTCAACGTGTGCACGTGAGCGTGCACGGGCGCCTTCTTGAATATGTCTCCAGAGTGTTTATTATATCCGATACAGTACCTCTTTCTCGCACCACATATTTCTGTGCCGATCGATTCCTCTGACTCCCGACAAGACAATAATCGCACCTCCCTCCCTCTCTCCTTCTCTCCACCATTATTACTGCCCTCCCCGAGGAGCACAACGCAGGGATGGAGGGATAAAAACACAGAAAGAACGGGAGGGAGGACAAGGGGAAGAAGGAAATGGCCACTATGTGGTACTTAGTTCTTCCTCCAGAATCTCAGCGTTGAGGCGCAAAGATGGAGGCTGGGATGCTGGAGAAGACGGGCGTAAACTTTGGAGAAAAATGGCGGATACAAAGAGACTAGAAGTGTTTTTAAAAAAACGGAAACAACAAGAAGAGACGGCAAACAAAATGTCAGCTTAAGGGAAATTCAAAGGAAAATAATCAACAAAAAACCAAAATACAAAGAAGGACATCTGGATTGAGAAAATGTGGGGGGAAAAATTGGCCAAAATGAGAGTGTGGAACAGAGAGAGCAGCAGCGTGACGGAGCGTCCTCGCAGGAAATAGCAGGAAAGGAGAAGATGGTGACAATTGGACTAACAAAGACACACAGCCTCGCCTTGATGGGCCGAGTGTGAGCGATTGGATGAGGAGGGAGGGGGCAGATTGTGTGCAACAGAGTAAATGACAAAAAGAAACGACGGGGCGGACAGAGAGATGGCCGAAAAACGAGACGGCGGTCTGAGAAAAGCCGAGGCCTCCACGGAAAACCTGCGGTTCAGAAACCAAAGCAGGGAGAAACAGTTGAATTAAAAATGTTTTGCTTGAAATGAATGATTTGTTTTTTAATTTCAGGACTGAAACGAGACGAAAAGCTGAACCCCCGAAGAGCGAAAAAATTTCCTCCGCCCCAAAAAGAAGATCGTATTATTTTTCAATCTGGGCTTATGAGGTTGTCATGTGACCGCCGGGATATTTATGTTCCAACTATTTGGATTGAGGCGGAAAATCCCAGCAGTGTGAGGCCGGCCTGGCTTTCTTCATGCAGGGTTTTGTTGCGGATCAGATGCAATAAATCAATTACCTGCATGATAAATTAAAACAAAGTCAACAATTTCCGTTTGCATGATTTATCGGTTTTCTCTTTCTTTAACAAAAACTGGAGTTTTAGTCTCACCCAGCCCTTTATTGAAGGACAACTGTAATACCAGAGACAACATAATTTCTTTTATTTGTCATTTTGTTTATTTATTTTGGATATTTCCAGTTCCAGTGTTAAACGTTTAATAGAATTTAAAGTTTCTTGATCTTTGAGTGGGTGTAATTGCATTAAAGTATATTGTTAGTTGAAAATGGTCTCAAAGCAACAATATTATCGTTTATCACATTAACTTCTGGGACAATTTATCGTCCACCAAACTAGTTATGGTGTCAGGCCAACGCGTGCGGCTCCACAGGTGCAGAGAAACATGTAAAGGAGGAGAGCTGGACGTCCGGTGATCTATAGCGCGGGCTGCGGGCCATTAGACGGCCGGGTTTACAGCTTTATCGATTGGACCCGACTTAAATTGGCTCCCAATTAAACAGAGCACTTATTTGACCTCTTTACCCCTTCCTGTCGATCCGAGCTCGTCTCCGTCCACACATCCGTCTCTTCCTCCCTCCGTCTATTTAAACTCGGCTCTTTCATCACACAGAGCTGCTCTCCTGCTTCCTCCTGTCCTTTTCCCCCAGATGTGATCTTTGCTCGGCTTCTCTCTTACACTTTCTTTCAGTCAATCCGTCAATCTCGCCTTAAATAACAGCGATGAATTATTAAGCGTATTTATTCAAACGGCATTAATTATAAAGAAGGGGAGCAGAAGAAGAAGTGGAGAGCTTGGAGGAAAGGTGGAGAAAGAAGACGAGGGAGGTGAAAAAGGGGGTTAGGAAATTGGTGTGGCTAGCGGAACAGCGCCTCGCCCTCCTCCTCCTCCTCCTCTCCCTCCATCCCCCTGTCCTTCCCTTCCCTTCCCCGCTCTGCTTTGTATTCTGTGGAGATGACAGGGGGAAAGCTTTATTGCTCTGAGTTTGTATCGATCGGGGCCCCTCAGAGGGGGTAGCCAGACCCTCGCACGCCGGCGGACGCCGGTTGCTGCCTGCAGCCCCCGCCTCGCACCAAAACCCGCTCCCTCCCCTGGTTTTTTTTCTTAGAAAATTGCTGCCTCCTCTTTCTGGTTTGGAGAGGTCAAGAGACAAAGCGCGGTGGCTTTTATTTACCGTCGGCTCAGGAAGCCTCAGAGTGCAAATGAAAGCGCGATCTCACTCCGAAAACATGGACACACGCTGCAAAAGTGCATGAATATTCTCACTGAATCGGGTTGCCAGATCTGACTGACGATAACCAATTTTTCTGGATGATATATTTTCCCTGTAATTATTACAATAATTGATTGCACTGTTGCATGAGACAATTTTAAAGTAATTTATTGCATAATAATGAAAGTTCTCCCTCTCAAAGACAAACACTCCACAGTGGAACTGGAAGATACTTTAAATATCTTAAATAAAACAGAACCTAAACTTTGAATGAAATGGATTACAAAGTTTCTAGACACAATAGCTCTTAAAAAAATATTAATCATCAGATGGAAATTATTGGGCTCATTTTAATTTATCGTGTGATTAATTGATTAATAGCTTATTGTGACTTTAAAACGAAAACAGAATCTCAACTTAATAGCAAAGCATTTTATGAAAAGTTTTATGCTTTTCTGCCACACAATGATGACTCGAAAGAAATTTCCTCTGAAAACTTTCTAAAAACCCACCAAACATGTTCAAAAGCAGCCCAATCTGGCAACACTCACGCTCATTCAACAGGGTTGCCAGACCTGACTGACAGGTTCCAGGCCAAAAAAGATCCCACTGGGACTGCAGAGGGCTTGACTCTTTGAACACAATGACCCTGGAGTTTTTCGTGGCAATATTTTGGGATTTAATTATTTTTTTTTTGTGCTTTTCTGCCACACAATGACAAACATTTCAAAATAATTTTTCGTTTTAAAAGCCCACCAAATGTTGTGAAAAGCAGAAGACACTAACAACCTGCAAAAAGCTCCAGACAAACAGAAGCAACTCAATCTGGCAACACTGATGCTCACTGAGCAGGGATGTAAGATCGGACAGTTTCCAGCCAAAAACAATGAAAACACGTCCAACTCCCAAAAACAGCCCAAATCTCAACTTCTTATAAAATTTATGTTTTATAGAAAAACATAAATTTTTCTAATAAAAATATTTTTTTTATAGTACATATAAAAAAATGTACTATAATATGTAGAACTACTGTTCTACATATTCATACCTGACTCTTTAAATCATGATGCTGCCCTAATCACTGATGATGTCACAGTGGACAGATTCTAGAGATTTTAATAACTATTGACAGCGGCCATAACATTAGTAACTTGCAAAGAGCAGGTTACTAAAACGTGTTCAAAAGTAGTCCAATCTGGCAACACGGATGTTCACTGAACTGTGTTGCCAGATCTGACTGACAGTTTCCAGCCCAAAAACAATATAAGACCCACACAACTCCAACAAACAAAATATCCCAATAGATTTTTTTCTGTCCTTTTAAATCGTGTTGCTCTGGGATTTGTGTTTTACGATACTACACTTGATTAACCCATGACTGACCATTGATGATGTCACATTCAACAGATTCAATAACAACTATTGACAACAGTGACAATTATTTTGTAAAAACCCACCAGATGTTGTGAAAAGCAGACCAAATTTTAACAACCTGCAAAAAGCTGGTTTTTTCCCCCCCCAGCCAAACGTTTTCAAAACCCACCAAATCTGGCAAAACTGTAACTGAAACACACACACACCCACGCACACACACCCCGGCTGCAGGGCTGAGCTGCTGTCCCATCAGAAATCCCTAATCTGGGAGCGTGACCGTCCTCAGTTCCAGCAGCCAGGGATCAGGATGCTGCGGGCGGATTCCAAATTTAAGGATGAGATGGGATGGGGATGCAGGTCCCTGCAATCACCCCCGGGGGTGGGAGGACGGTCTGGGGCCGGGGGTGAGGAGAGGGAGGTCGAGTGGTGTGATTTACCCCCCCGCTCTCCTCGCTGTGAACCCAACCTCTCAGCATTTCACGGAGCGGACGACCACAAGAGGGTTCAGCGCTCTCTGCTTTCGTCTTCTAAACACAGTTTTAGGTGGAAGTCGGTTTGCGCTCCTGTGAGACTGTAAGAGTTTTATAACCTGGAGGAAAATGATCACCGCTTCACAGAAACAAATTTTACATGAGCTCACTGCTTATGTTTGGAACAGAAACTCACACCAAAAGAACCTAAATTCATGAATATTATGGGTTTAAATATTTATTTAGTCTTATTTTGACTCACTGACTTCAGCAGAAATAACACTCTGTATTCATTTTTGGAGTTCTTTTTACTTTGTTTTAAAGTATCGCTACTTTTTCTGGAAACTTTACCTACTGTGAGTAATTTCACTGAATTTTGTCTAAAACAGATTATTATAACCAAAAATTCACCAGACACAGACTTGCAGCTTTTGTTAGTTTCATACAGAATGAAATTGATTTGCAAAAAAAGTTTATTTTGTAATTTCTTGGACGACTACTTTTTACTTTTACTTAAGTAAAAACAATTTTTGGGTATTTACCCACATTGTAAAGCAACTCTTTATTTAGGTTTCTCATAAATGAAAATATTTTATTTTGTCTTGAGGATGGAGAATGTGTAAGAGCTTTCTTTCAGCCAGCTGACTGGCAATGCTCAGCAACAGGTGGAGGAGGGCAAATGCCACACTACTTTCTTATCAACCTGGATCACTTAGTCACTTTCTGCAGCATTTAATTTCAAAAGCTTTAAACTGCAGGAACAAAGTGATGTAAACTTTTTATGGTTTTTAAGCCGTAACCTTTTAGAGCCCGTTTGAGTAACTTCATTAAATACCCATTTAGAACCGGGTTCAAATGCAGCTGCTGAGGTTTCTTTGGTCCCTGAAGGAGTTTTGTGTCACAGTGTATCAGTAAAATGAAAAATCATGTCCTGCTTAATGGAATGCAGATCATATTTTTGCATCAAAGCCGGTGAAAGTCAATCCAAACAACCATATCAGCTTACAGTGTGAATGAACGACACCAAAAAGAGTCCAATTCATTACTTTCTATCGGATCTCTATCACTGCAATAACAGGACGTTACTTTGCATGCATCTGTTAGATAAGTTTACTAATAAGTTATATTAAACTTGCAGTTTATGCAACATTTCAGCTGAAAAGCAACAGCAGGGATGAAGGATCTCAGAGGGAAGTGTCGCCTGTGTGGTGCCTGATATTATGAAAGGATTTATTTATGGCATTAATGCTTCATACTGCAGCATACTGTGTGATTAATCCACATTTTTCTCACTCAACATTACGACTGTCATTGGAAACTACAGCACCTTTTTACTGAAAGTCCATCCAAACCATGTGACATATCAGTAATGGGCAACGCGTGAATGAATGGCGCTTAAAGTATAAAAGTCCAGTAAATATTGCTTTTAAAATTTGAAGATTGCACATCTTGTTGCTGCAATTCATGCGGCTCTAGAACTGAGGGCTAAATGTGAGAGTCACGTAGAGTAACAAGATGTTAGCTCGGCTGCATCTGTTTTTGTTTTTTCTTCCAATATGTTCTGCAAAAGCCTTTAAAAACCTTTAGATTTTCTGTAACCAACAGGAAGGATTTATGACAACAGATTACAAAAAATAAAAGTAAGTAAATGGCAGATTTTTCTTCTTTCATGAGCATTTATTTTGTTCATTTCTTTAATTGGAAGCAAATTATTTCAGTAATATTTTCATCTAATTCAGTTTAAATAAAAAAATAGAATATTTCCATGAAGTGCTGAGATTTACCAGTACTAATCACGTCACTGTAGTGAATGTTGATGGTTTTCAAAAATCATTTCATCCATGAATTTTGCACGCAGAAGAGAAGATATTATGTTAAGAAACATAATCTATACTAAATTATTGTAAACTTTTATTTTACCAGTGTAGATTTGATGAATAATTGTAAAAACTTCATGTTGGAAACAAACAATTAGCGAAATGAGGGATCCCAGAGAGATTACGGATCAATCGAGCCAAAATGTTGATTTATCTAAAATCCAAACAGAACGTTTTACTGATTTAACATCCTCAGCGTCTCAACAACAGTTTAGACATTTTATTTCGAGATCCCAGAATTGTCGCCACCTTCCACTTAAACTCCATTTTGCTGACGCGGGCCGAGTGAATCGTCGTGCCAACCGTGGAGAAGGACGGACGGACGCACGGATAGAAAAATAAAAAGAAAAAATGGCCGTCCGTAGGGGCGATTGAGCGCTGAAGGCCACGGCGTCCCCCTCCTTCTTGGACTGTTTGGCTTCAGAGAGGCTGTTATCTCTCTATTTTTACACTCCTTCCATCAACAGACCGCCCCAGACCCACTTATGTTCACTCACCAAATGACACGTGGACACACACACACACACACACACACAAATTACAGATGTAGACAATGAGCGCGGTGCTGTGAAGCCATTGTGAATCATAAAGCGAGTTTGGACGCACTCTGCAACCTTTTCCAGACTCTTTCCTGCTGTTTGATCACGACTTATTTTCTTCAATTTGGAAACGTTTTTCTGACAATGGCGACCCTCGCTTTGCTTTATTTTCTGAGGACATTTCGTCTGTTTTACATTTGACTTTATTGAATCCTTTTAGAAAAAAAAATAAAACGAGAATGATGAAAACTTCAAGCGCATCAAGGTCACTTCTTTCAGGTGATTTTTGAATAAAAGCATTTTATTTATTCTCTTCAGAGCTACTTCACAGCCAAAACATTTTATTTTCCAGAAAACTGATTGTGTGAAAGAGGCTGTTTGAATCCGTCTTTCACCTGATAATACACACAGAAATAATAATAAAAAAAGCTCTGAAATAATCACAACAGAAGGGTGAAGGCAACTGACCTAACACACGCACACACACACACACGCCCACACACACCGAGCCACAATTACAGGCATCCAGGGCAGAGATAATTACAGCGACACAGAGAACACGGGTGTGTGTCGGTGTCATTGTATGGATCAGATCCACAGGGGGTAGACTATACAATAACGACCAATTTAATGGAAAAGTCTATCTTTTTCTGTTTGGAATATGATTGTGTGTTCAGACTGTAACACGACGGGGAAGTCAGTGTGACGCCATTATGCTTTCCCACAACAATAATACACTGAACACAATGTATGTCTTTTCATTTGCACTATAATCAGGTCTTTTATTTTGCTGTGTGTGTGTGCGAGAAAGAGAGAGGCCGAGAGAGAGAGAGATGAAAGCACGCCGACACACGCCGCGGCGGCGTTGGAACGAGCACGCCCCCCGCCTGGCCCACCGACCTACCACCATTTCACACCGCTGACCAGTACAAATTGGATAAGGGTCCATTCTCTCTGCACCAACACACACAAAACGCACAGCGCACACAAACACGACGCATGACCACGCACACACAGAAAAAAGACTCAAAATGGCTGAAATGCAGCGCTTAGAGTCGGTGGTGTGTGAAGCTACAGCGGAGGACAGGTGAGAAAAGAAAGGTGAGTTTGCTCTTCCTCATCAAATATCTTCAAAATTTACAGAAGAAAACTGGAGACAGAGTCTGATTTATAATAAACCGAAAAAAAAAAAAAAAAACTTATTTTGTGTGAAAGTGTTACATTTTGGAAACTTCAGCATTTACAGCTTCAGCACGTCATTTTCAGGGTTTACCAACAAGTGATAGCAGAAATTATCCACGATAATATAGTAAGTCTTTCTATGTGTTTCTAGCAATTTTTTAAGCTAAAAGAGTTTAAAATAAAGGGAGTTTAAAACGTAACTACTCCCACATCATATTATTAAAAAGGCTCAAAGCAACAGCAATTAATCTTTGAATTTGGTCCTGCATCTCAGTGCGAAACCTTTACTGCTTCAGACCCAAATATGAATCCAGAAAGCTAAAAGTTCAGGTAAAGGTTCATAAAACAAGCGCCTCTTACCTCTGTTTTCATGGCTCACTGCTTACATATTTTTTAAACTTTAAAAATATTGTGCTTGCTGTCTGTCAGGAAAAAAAAAGGGATTTTGTTGGACTCTGAGTGATTTTCTCCTGGTTTAAATAGTCCATATGAACTGGGAGCAAGAGTGTGATATTCACAGTGTTCTTCTGCGTCAGGACCTGGTTTGATGCTAAAAAAATCAACTAACTTTTTGTGAAATCTCAAAGCTCTGCAAGCGAAACAAAGTGTTTAAAGAATTATTAACCACACTAATCACAAAGCAGGTCATGCTGTCAGTTTCACTTTCAGCTTTAAGCATCTGGAATGCCGAAGTGAGAGATACTACAGAGATAAATGGTTAAATACGTATGGCAGAAGAACAATAATGTGATAAGTTATTGATTACATGCCCCTGATGCAGGTAAACAAGAAAAAAACTAAGTTATAAACAAATTAAAACTCAAAATTCACACCTGTGTTAAAGCAAAATGTGCAATAATTTGGTTCCTTATGGACCAAAATTAGTGGGAGTTCTTTGCTCAACATCTATTAGATTTAATATTCTTTTGATTACCATCTATATATGATTTTAATGATGTTTTCTGGAGTTTAAACTGTTGAGTTTCCCTTTCTCTTTTATAACTCTGCAGCTTTTACACTTTAATGCCTTAAATAGTTCTGCACCCTGAGGATGTTGCTATGAAATCCAAATGATTGGGAGACGGTTTTTTTAAACCTCAGATCATTATGTCGGGTTGTATTTAGCCCCCAAAACGCTGACTCCCCTCAGCTTCACTGTGTAATTACAGGGCGGTCACACTGGTTGTGTGGATTCCTGGCTGCACGCTGTGTGGATCGCCAATGTTTGCCTTTATGAGCTGGTCCGCTCTGGCGTGTCAGCCACCACATGGGAACTGAAAACCATTCATGTCTTCCCTTTAAGCATTTGTTTTCATCTGGGAAAAAAAAAAAATCTTTTTTGATGTTTTGAATTAATTCATGAGATTAAAAGGAGCTGAAACAGGTAAAAGTTTAGATTTTCATCATTAACTTGTAAAAAATTTTTGTTTATTCTAGAACAATGAGCTGGAATAAATAAATAAAGAGCAAAGAAAAAACAACGCAGGAGTTTAACAATATTTAACGACATGTTGGTTTATAAAAACTGTATAAATGAATCCGTTATGAATTCTCCTTTGTGGTTTATTGAGAGCAGAGTAAATGTTTTATTTTCATTCATTGCTCTTGTAACAGACTAAATAAAACCCAGGACAGCCCTTTCAAAACCGAGTCGAATGTGCGCGCGCCGCTTCTCATTTTTTTAATCACAATAACTGATTCTTAGTGCATAGTTTAATAATTTAGAGCTGATATAACTTGTGTGTAGGTTTCTAGGAGAGAGAAATAAAGGAAATAAAGATATATGTGTTAATTTACCAGACTTGAACCCAAAGCTTTACACTGCACAGCTTCACAAACAAATACATTAACAAGGTGTTTTTATGATGAAACATGTCTGAAGTGTGTTTTCTATTCCTAACATTTTGCTTCCTCACTACTTATCACATGCATCTAAAAAGCCGATAACTGAATAAACAGGTAATGAGTCCTTATGAACATAAATGAATGAATAAAATCAGCTAAATGTCTAACAGCTCAACAGTTATTCAACAGCAGGAGAAATATTGCAAACACTGATGTTTTGGTTCTGCACAGTAATGTTAATGTTTTATGTTTTTATCTATTTAGTCGTTATGTTCTGCGATGCAATTTCAAATAAAAGCAAACGGCAGCTGTGTTCTACCTAAAAAACAACTCAGAAAGACTCAAATTAACCTAAATAATATGCAGTAATTACACAACAACACAAACATGTAAGTTATTCGTTTTCAGAAAGACTTAACAGCAAGTTAACAAAAACATAGAAGCAAAATCGCAACATTTCTTTAAATGACCAAATCCAGATGAACAGTTAAGTGTTAATCTCTCAACCAATAAAGATATTGAGCCTAAAAATGACTTATTCACAAAATTTTTCCCACATGGGAGTCTCTTTATTTAAAAAAAAAAGAAAGTACTGCCAGATAAACTCAGTGACGTTTAAGCCTCTATATTGTTAAAGAAATTAAGAAGAAATGGGCTGACAGAAAAATGTATCCAGCATTTTAGACTGTGTTCACAAAACAGACCCTGAAGGTGTTAGATTAACTTTATATTCACAATATTTTGAGAAATTAAGTTAGATTAGACTAGGACTGCAACAATTAATGGGATTAATCATCACGAAACTATAACTGAAACAATCGTCAACTAATTACGTTGATTAATTGTTATACAGAAGTAAACAGACTCTAAAAAATGCTGTTTGCTGAAAGAGCAACAGAGTAGCAAGACAAAAAAATGAATAAAAATATATCAAATGACAGTTTTAGCTTCACCCGATTCAAATTCTGCAAAAAATAAAAAATTATTAGGCACATTAGGAAATCCATTTATTAATCAGTTAATCAAAAATAATAAAAATATAATGAAATGAATAGTTTTAAGCTGGCTTTTTCACATATTGATTTTTAGAAGTATCTTTTAGCTGCAGATGCGTCCTTTGGTACAAACGATCATAAACCCACTAAACGAATGATGCTATTGTATTTTAGGCAATGAAATGTTTTTCTTCCATGTAAAATGCATTTCTAATATTGATTTTATTTAACATTGAATGGAAAATCTGCAGAATGTGCCACATTTTTTTTACTTGATTGTCAGAATAATCAGTTAATAATTTAACTTTTAGCTGCAGCCCTATATTATTTGGTTTTGCTTTTTTAAAGTATTTATGTTATTTTTTTTAAAGGTGGATTTAACTTTTTATTTAAAATCCATCAAAACTAAATGATAAAAGCAATTTCTAAACATTAGGTAAAGAAATAGTAGGAGGTAATTTAGTAGATCTTTTTAAATGATGTATTACTGAGTTAGCCTAAATTTTAACATTTCCACATCTGTAAATTTGTGTGTTTATCCAGCAGAGGCAGCCATGTGGCCCAGAGTGTTTACATTTGTTGACAGGGGCACACCGGGTTATATCTCACGGTAATCAATGAACAAGGGAACGAGAGGAGAGGAGGGAGAGAGGGAGGGAGGGAGGATAAAAATCGGTAAGGAAAGCAGGTTATCTCCTGTCATTAACGGAGGGATTCCCGCGTGGGAGGGAGGGAGAGGGGGAGTGTTGGGTAGCGTAAGGGAAAGACCTGGATTCATTGAGAAAAAACACAGCGTGTTTGGCATGAAGAGAAAGCAGACAATTATCTATATTGATTAAAGCCAGCCAGCCAGCACGGAGAAGACAGAAAACTATGGCTGGATCAATAGCGAGGGAGGAAGAGAGGGAGGGAGAGAGGGAGGAATGTAGGCCAGAGGAAGGAGGGATATCTGGAGACAGACGGGACGGGACGGGTTCAGAATATTAGAGGCGGATAGAAGAGGAAAACTGGCTGAAAAAAAGATGAAGAAAGATGGGATTTGATGAAACGATGAGCGTTCAGAAATCTCACAGCGAGGAACGACAGAGATGGATTCATCAGAGAGGCAGGTAGGATGTTAACGAAGACGAGCTGGATAATTAATGGCTCTGCATTTAGTTTGTGATCAGTACGAGGTGACGGGAGTTGAGGAGGAACAGGGCAGCTCTGCTTGTTATTTACAGCTCAGTGGCCTCTCTGTAACCGTCCTGTCTAATTAAACCCCTCATCAACCAAAAATGACCCGACTCCGTCAGCAATGCAGTGCTAATTGGTGCCATTTACTAAAGCAGGACTCAAAGCGTCATGATAGATGTTCAAACTCTTTACTTAAAAAATGATTAGAGTGAGGAAATTAGGAAATTTAGAAATACTAATAATCTTTTTTTATATGCATCAGGAAAGTGAAGTGATTTATGGTGTTTTTCCACCTGATACTCCGGCAGACAACATTTGTCACAGTTTCACTGTGTCAAACCTTTTGAGCAACTTGTTCCCCTGATCGCCAGTTGTTTCCAAGAGCAACTGATGGAAACATGAAAACCTGTGAAGAAAACACTGAGCGCAACTCTCTGCTTCACAAAAAGTAAACAAAAATGGAGTGGCGTCGGATTTTAGCGGATGCTGAAGTCTCTTTCGTATTTGGCGAATAGGTGATGGCTATCTGGACAGCCGAAGAACTCAACTAGAAAACTTATTCATTATTTATCTATATTTATCTACTATCTAACTTTAGAAATGACCTACAACCCGAAGCTAATTTTGCATAAAAACTGACTCCAGTTTCATAATGATCTCCGATGTTTTTTTATTTTAAAAGTAGCAGAAGATGAATATTTGGATACCTGATGAAGTCATCAACTAGCAAACTAATTATTCATTATCTATATTTATCTATGAACAAACTTTAGAAATTGCCTAGAACTTTCCATTTTAAAAACCTAATGATCACATTTTGTATTTCTAGATAGAGCGCTGTCTTGTTTTATTTTTGACGCAGGACTTATTAACTTTTGTCGCCATTTTATTTCCTTCTCTGTCACTTTCCTTCTCTTTACCGACTGATTCTCTCCAAGCAGCCTCCCCTCCGCCTCCTCTTGTTTGTCCTTTTCAACTTTATCCACAATTCCTCCATCATCTCTTCAGTCCTGCCCTCATCTCTCCATCTGTCTCTCCCTTCACAGGGTCAGTCTGATGGTCACCAAGGTGCTGTAGTGAGCAGTATGGAGGATTGTAGGTCTGGGGCAAAATGGCCCCTAAATGGCTCTCAAACTCATGCTGGCTTTATTGATGCTCTGGTCTGACGCCAGCTATCCCACAATGCTATGTGTGCGAGAGAGTGTGTGTCGGAGCGAGAGTGGCACTGATTGCTATGTTGATGAAACAGAATAGTCCCACATCTCTCTGAAAGCTTCTCGGCTCAGACGGTGCAGAGAGACGAGACACAGACAGGTGGAAAACACATGATTTTTCGTGCACCGAGCTGGTTGTTTCCAGAAACATGCTTTAAAAAAAATAAAAATAAAAAAATACTGGAGAAGCTTCACAAACTAAGAGTTCATGTTTTCGCACTTTTAAATTTAAGTCGTTTTGGGTCCAGCAATGCCTCATGTTGCAATTCACTGCAAATGTTGCGCCGATTCCCTCCGATCCTGCTCTGATTATGTATGTGTAACTTAAAATGTTTTGAACAAATTCCCTGGCTCCGAGCTTGTAGACGTTTCGTAATAAATAAAAAAATACAAGAGAAAGTTGCTGATAAAACTTACAGCAACACAAGCAGGCAGCAAAACACTGAATTTGTTTGGGTAATATTTCACAAGCTCCCAAATCAGCTCTACTAAGAGGGCGGAGCTGAAAGCACCTTGTGTGAAAGTTGCTCTCCTCCCGAAGAGAGGCTGGTTTCAGGAACATTTCAAACTGTTTTCACCTGCCTGGGGTGAATTAACAAGGCTGTGTCTACAGTCAGATATCTGTAGTAAACTGAACAGCAGTAATCAACTGCAATACTAGACATCAGAAGATAAATATGAGCAAAGTCTATATTGCAATGGGTTTTATGTGAATCAACTTTTATACAGATAGAGTGCAGGTTGACCTGTCATAACAGTTGCTGATAGTTACAGGAGAAATACAAAAGAAAATGCATGTTTTTTTTATGAGGGAAAAACATTAGAAGATGATATAAAGCTACAAAATGTTGGTTTTACATAATATTCCCCTTTTGAAATATTTTGTGATGTAAATTCTGTGGAAAAATCTCAAAAACTACCACAAAAAAGAGGAAACACTGTAATACAAACAACTGTATTGAAATTTAAAAAGTCAAGATGGACACAGATTCATTGTCCTAAGGTGGAGAAATTCAGGAATAAGAGCAACAAGTTACATGCAGATTCGTAAAAAAGTAAAAAATATAAAAAATAAGAAAAAAAAAAAAAGACCAGTAGAGTCAGGGCAACTTTACAGCAGCAGAAAAATCATATGTGCAGTCATTAAAAATAGTGTATGCAAACAAAGGGTTCATTCACACCAGCCCTATTTAGTTTGCTTTAATCAAACTCCAATTTGTTTGCCCAGAAAATCCGGTTTGTTTGGGGAGGTGTGAATGTGCAATCAAACTCTGATGTGGACTAAAAAAAATCAAAAACAAAAAGCAAATATAACTCTGGTGTCAGTTCGATTGAAGGGAACTCTGGTGCGGTTCGAATGCGTACGTGAACGCCAAGCGGGCTGGAGACGGTTCCAAAAGCAAAAAGTGGACTACAGCGCAGGGAATTCTGGGTAAATACAGCCAAAACAAGGATGCTATTCTAGCGCTAGCAGCAGAAATGTCTCATGATCTTTTACTAAAGACAAGAGAGAAATCCTGCAACTAACATCTGATGCTACTCCATTTTTGTTTACATTTCTTGAAGAAGAAAGTTGCATGCAGTGTCTTCTTCAGAGGTTTTTGTGAAGTTTCCTTCGGTGGTTCTTGGTGCAGCGCCACCACAGGTGAGGAGGGGAACAGGTTTTTAAAAGAGTTTGGTTTGATACAGTACAGTGTGAAAGAACAGCCTAAACTGTGAAATATATTGCAACTTTGGTTCCCCAGTCAAATATTCAACAGAGTTGTACCAATCAGGCTTTCCTGACTGATATCTGATGTTTAAACCTGCTTATACATTGTAACTTTTCATTAGGTTTAACAAAGGATAAAAATGAGCTGAAGGGATTTTGATGAAGGACTCAGAATAGAATCCAACAGAAAATTATGAAATTACAAGATTGTCTGGATTTATGCAAGGCTTTATCCTCAACCTTTTTATTTCACCTTTACTTATGGACTGAAAATAGTTTTTAATTTTAATATGTTTACTGAACAGGTAAAAATGGTTCAAGAAACCAGTAACACTGAGAGTAACAGAGAAAAACAAAAGTAGAAATCTTTAGAACTCCATCAATCAACACAGATTTTAAACCTTGATGCAAACATGGAGACAACGAGTCTTGCAGGATTTCAGGTGTAGAAGAGCACTAAGAGATTCTTTAAAGATGCAAAAAGCATAAGACGATTTCTTACTCACTCAAACAGACACGTTGCATCATTTTCTGTCGAAAAACATGAAAAATATAAGCCAGTGTCTATCCAGCGATGAGATATCTGGCTCTGAGTCTTGAGTATTAACTTTTAGGGTCTAAACTGCGATCGAGAGAAAAGATTTTCAGAACTTTTCTTCAGTCTAAACCAACCAGGAAGTAGAAATGATCAATATCTGATTTCTACTAGTTTGTATAAAAGTCAAGCAACTCACCCTGAAACTGATCGTTAAAGTTTCTGGCTGACTTTCAGGTGTGACCTGCCAGTTCTGGTTGGTTAGAGACAGTGAAAAGTGAGGCTGCCCCTCCCCCACCCACTGCTGCACACCACAAGTCAGCTGGCTGAAACAGTCGCTTTGTCTTGCTTACAAGAATGGAAAATTAATGTGTTGACTGTGAAGATGAGGAAATTGAAATTAAATGAAAAAAAAAAAAGATTATTATGCCTGTAATTATCACCGTTAATTTATCAGAGGCAGGAACAACTTCTGCTTTTTTGTTTAAAAATAAAAAACTTCTAAATAATGTTATGACTGGGGCGAGCATTTATCGCATTGTTTATCAATAATAGTTTAATTATCAGTTTTATCACTGTCATAATAGTACAACAAAATATCATCATAAAACTTTAAGTTTATATTGTCCATCCTAGTTATGCTTTGTTTTTAAATTTTTATTTATATAATTGTTCATATATGGAATATAATTTTGAAACCTAAAGAAAAATAAAGGGACTAAAAGGTTTTTTTGCATTTAACTGTTGATCCATTTACAGAGTGAAAACATTAGGACTTAGTCATTTTGAAGCATTTAAAGAACAAGAAAAAACAAAAGACTTTTTATCGTTTTACAGATCAAGGAAAAAATTGGCAGATTCCTTTCGCAGATCGATCAGTTGGTGCATTATTATTAAAAACACAAACGAGAGCTAAAATTTGATCTACACGAGAAATCATCATAAATCTATGAGGAAGAGGATTCTCCTCTGGTCAATGTGAGGAAGAAACACTGCGGTGGCCACATCTCTCTTCTCCACAAACACATGGACACACACGCACACCCCCACACACACGCACACCCCCACGCACACCCCCACACACACAACAAACGCACACAACAAACACACACACACATAAATGTCTCCAGTCAGTCACACACAGTTAGGATTTTCATCCACATTCTGGCTGAATGTCCACCTTCGTTTCCTTCAGCTGACGCTGGCATGTTATTCTGGACATAATGCAACTCAAAGCAATGTGTATTCATCCCCCCACACACACACACACACACGCGCACACACACACCGTTTTCACTCTCCTCCATCTCACTCTCACGCAGACAGACTCTGGAGGTGTGTGAAGTCTCGCCAGCCTCTGAATCTGTAAATAATATTCACTTCACGAACTTTTTAATACCTGCTCCACATAAATGATATGCAGATACGTCGTTACCACACCGCAGTTTCATTCAACAGAGAGAAGAAGAATATTTTAATGTGCTGCTGAGAGTAACTAGTCTCACTTTGATATTGCTTCTGATGTGTGATTAATGGATGACTGAATTCAATAAAGAATAATCTTCTCTGGCAGATTCGGTGAAATTTGGAATGCAAACGTATGTTAAAGTCCGTTTCCTATAAGGTGGGGGGTGGTGGAGTTTTCGGGGGAGGGGGGTCCAGAGGTGCTGTGTGAGAATCATGCTTATGAAAAATAAATTTCAAAAAGCCAGCATTACCTCTGCTCAGGCCTGAGCTCCAGCCTTTGCATTTCAATGTGAGGTTCAGCCTCCATTATTTATGATGCTTTACACCTCAAAACCAGAGCCTACCTCACTCGCTCCGGTTCCCTCCACCTCCCATCCCCATAGTAACTACTAACCCGGGGTTTCAGCCGAGTGCCGGACCTTCAGAACCAGCAGGGACTCGATGGGTCACGTCATGAAACATGACATTTCAGGATAATTTGAACGAGTCGCTTCGTATTTCCGCGCCGACTTTAACTTTGGTGTCAGATTCACACGTTTGCTCAGTGATGTCATGCATCAGGATGTCAAAATGTTCGCCGGTTGCAGAGAGCCTCATCCAAGTCAGGAGGAGCTTTTTTGCTTGACATGTCGGATGTTGCACGGTCAGAAAAATGACGGTTTGTTATAAAAGAGCTGAAAACAAATGACACAAACAAGATGCTGAAATGCTGCTTCCAAGAATGAGCTGTAGGGCTGCAACCAGCAATCGATTAATCGGATAAAATATTTGGCACGTTCTGCAGATTTTTCATTTAGTCACTTAAGCCTTTTTGTACAATGTTAGAAATACATTGAAAGATACAAATAAACAAGCACTTCAGTATCGTTTTAAATAAAGAGTTGTAGGGGTAACAATTATTCGATTAATCGTTTAACCGGATAAAACATTTGGCACATTCATTTAAACACTTAAGCCTTCTTATACAATATTGGAAATATATTCAAACAAGCAACATTTTATTGCCTATAACGCGAATAGATAGCATTCCTTTAGTGAACGCTGAATCATTTGTAGCACAGGATGCATCTGCAGTTTGAAAAACCCTACCAACATGTGAAAAGCTCATTCCTTTCTGCTTGACTTGACATCAGTACAGTGTAAGGCTGATCGGGTGATTATTTTTGGATTAGCTGATTAATTGAATGGGAAAGCAATGGCTAGACAAGCACTGAGACGGATTTAGGATAAACAAATTTACACCAATGTCAAAATTCTCACAGAAACATAAATATAGAACCCTAAACAACCTATTTAGACAGTTTATCAGCAAATAAATACTGACTTTGGGGTTTTAGTTGCACTTTAATGCCCACTAAACTAGAGATGCACTGATATATTAATATTTGTGTCGGTCCCGACGATCCATAAAGGCAGATCTACTCAGTCTAACTCTATGCTTTGAGCTACTTCATGATTTATGATTCACTTTACATTATATTTAGAATAATTGGACTTTCTGAACCATTTAAAAGAAGATTTGTTAGTTTATTTTCACATGTTAACCCATTGTTTGTATCAGTTTCAGTTTCTTTATATCTTATTTTTTTAACGGCTTTCATACTGCAGTGACTGAACAAATTGGAGTTGTGTCGTTTTTATATGTTTGACCAAGCTAGTGAAGCTATTAGTGTATTTACATGTGCTGTACTGATGCAGAGTTATCAAGTAAGTTTATAATTCACAACATTTATGTCTTTGTTTAAAAAAATAAACATTTTAAGTTAATTCAGCGCTGTTTTTCTGTATTAGATCGCTATCGGCCGTTGCTAAACCTCAGATATCGGCAGTGAAAAAAGTGGATCGGTGCATCCCCACGCTAAATGCTTGCTAATGTTGCTAGCAAGTTTTATTTGAAGGCATATTTATCTTTAAAGAGGCTGCAAGTAGACAGACAAATATCTCTTGAAATGCATATAATGAGGTCACAGCAGTCACCTTTAAACTCATTAAAACAAGCCAAAATAGTCATAATCGCCCTCTGATTATTAAATAAGAGCTTTTTCTTTGATGGCCGTCCCGATCGGAGCACATTTTGTGCTCTTCAGTAGGTGGTGAATGAAAAGCAGGGCGTCCTTGAGGATCGTGGTGGCTGGGTTAATGGTCTCTTTGGTGCTCAGCTTCAACACAACTATAATTACAGGAGAGCAGAAAGCCTAACTCAGAGGAAAGAGCGAACTTATACAGCGAGAGGCTTTATGAAGTTCAAATCTGGCTGACCTCGGTGAAGCTCCACATTGTTCAGAAGGTTGCCGTGCCCAGTACAGTCCTGGTGGGCCTGCATGCAGTTAAATTGTAAAATGAAACTAATGTAATAACCGCAGAGCCTAGAAGGGATGGGCCTTTTCATGGCGGAAGATTTATAGGTTCTGAGCGCACAAGAATCTCCATTTCCTGAATTAGAAGAGAAGTGACCCCAGCCCAGCGACAATAGTTGGTGTGTGGCGTTAGAGCATCTGCCAGACATTAGTCAGGCGCACCACCGCCTAAATGATGGAGCTTCTGAGGGGGTTGTAAATTACAAAGGGAATGAGGGGGAACATCCATCAGTCCGTCCATCTGGGGGAGTGTGTGTCCAGAGCGGCGGACAAAAGGGCCTGCTGCTGCTGCTGCTGCTGCTATGCGCTGACCAAAAGCTCTGCTGGTCAGACTTAATGAACCCATCCCCCAACTTCACACACACACACACACACACATAAATATATATAAATAAATATATACACACACACACATAACCGCCACCCCCAGCAGTAGCCGTGTCACTACTAATATTGACGAAGCCCCCCATGACTCCCTCCTTCCTCGCTCCCTGCCCCCTCCAGAAACCGCTGTTGTCCACATCTCACCTCATCCATAGTAGACAGTATTGATTTTCAGCACAGAAAATAAAAAAGGCCATGAATTTTAATGCCTGGCTGTCTGTCTGTCGCTCGCTTCGCACTCATCCTCACCTCCTCTGCTTTTATTCAAAGAGCCGTCTCTTTCCCTCCCGCTTTCTGATGTCGCTCTGTTTGTCCCTTTGCCTCGGACCGTCTTTCTTCTCCCACCAGTGATCTCCCACTTTCCTCTCACTCTTTACTGGGACTATTTTTTTTTGTTTTCTGATTCAGGTGAAGGGAAGGAAACGAAAACTGGCTTTAGGTGTGGAGATTCAATCTTCAGGACATCCGAGTGTCTCAACTAATGAGAGTAAGAAAATAAAATAAATGCTTTGTTGAAAGGTTTTCCTGTTGTTGTATAAATATATTCAGCATATGAAATCAAACAGCCTGAGGAAGCATACCTTCAACCACATGACACAGTTTTGAGTCCTGAACTGCATTTTTAGGCGAAACCTGACTGAAAAACTTTAAGTCCAGATTTTGTAAAATGTTTTCTTTTGCATCTTGAGGGAGAAAAATAACTTTCCCATCACATATATTCTGATCATCAATAGTAGGAGACTCCACTTTCCACCATTTTTTACTGACAGTTTTCTTATTTGCAACAAGCATTTTGCCAGGTCTTATTGGGATTTTATTTGATAGACCTAAACAAATGAGGTGATAAGAGTAAAGTGAAAGTAACACGATGCTTGGCTTTATGAATTTGAATTCAGTTCGTTAAAACTTTACAAAACTATTTTTTACTGCAACTTTGCTAATCATGACACTGAATTTTTTTTCTTTGTTTAAGAAGTTCAAGAGCATCTCTGAAATTCACTTTTTAAATCATGAGACTGATTCTTTACTGGATTCAGATGTGGACTTTGACTAGGCCATTTCAACACATGAATATGCTTTAATATTTAATCAGGGGTGTCCAAACTTTTTGTCACGTTGGCCAAAATCACAAATACAACATAAAATCATCAAAATTGTTGTGATTTTTAACTATTCTACAATAAACTAAGCATGAACTATTTTAATTAAACAAATAAAGTAATATGACTTTTTTGTAGATCCAAACCTTCATGTGGGTTTTGCACATTTTCCTCATTAAATGATCCAGCGCGCTTATTATTTTAGGCTTGATTGAAGAAAACAAAAAAATAATTCATCTATTCTCAGAAATAAAAACAGGATCCAGGTGATTCTTCATCCGAAAACATTTTCTGTATTTAGCCAAGTTTTAGTAAAGACATTAAGCGTAGATTTGGGTGAACTTTAGAGTACAAGTCAATCCGTAGATGAGGTCCTAGTTACCATGACAACAGAAGGAAACCAGAAAGCTTGGAAAGAGATGATCACCTATAGTTAAATCTAGCATTTTCGTAAAATTTTAACTGAAAAGTAGTAGTTTTGTCCAAATTTATTTGATTTACTCGAGTTGTGGACGGTGGCTGGGCCGGACAAAAAGAGTCCAGGGGCCGCAAATGGCCCCGTGGCCCTACTTTGAACATCTTTGATCTAAACCACTCCACAGCAGCTCTGCCATACTGAAACGACATTAGCCACTCATATTTCCGACTGGCTGCCAGTCAAATCCATCGAGCTGCTTTTCTCCTCCAGCTAGCAGAGCAAGAGCTAAATGAAAAAGTTTCTGACCAAAAAAAAAAAAGACCAAAGAAACCATCAGAAAACCCCCAAAGAATTCAAGGCCGACTAAAACCAAAAGTTATGAGGCAGCCTTTATGCTAGATAAATGTTATAATCATTGAATAGGAAATAAAAGTGAGAATTTACATATTTGAAAAGTTAGCTAGTGCAAACCTTCAAAAAACAGCCGACTATGCAACTTCTAAAAGTTGTTTGTTGCATTGGATTTTGTTTAGACAAATTTATGCCAAAATTGTTGGGTTTTTATGTGTTAAATATTTTATAAACATGAACTAGCATGTGGTACTTTATAAAATGCAATTTCAGTAAAATAAACCAATGTTTGTGACAAAACGTGCTACAGTCAGGCGATATAAACACAACTGCAGGGCCTGAGGATCAATTTCACAACGTCTTACCTTCAAATATGACTGCAGTGGAGCTCTATTGGATTTCTGCTGTTATTTGATGGTTATTAAGCCTGAGAGTAGTCACTGGTGACCGCGGCATCAGACCCAAACTCACGCCGAATAAAGAAAACATCCTCCAGGAATCATGGAAAGCCGTTTCAACTCGGACCCAGTTTTCCATTTTAAAGAAAATAATACGTGTTTTGATGGTAATTTCATCAATACGATGGAAAAAAAAAAAAAAAAAAAAAAACACCACAGTGGAGGGAAAGGACTGACAAGCTGAAGTATGGTGATTTCAGCACTCAGGGAGGGCAGGAAGAAACTGTCAATTGACATCAATGACAGGTTGCATGCTTCTGTCAGCGCTGACGGCACATCATCCAAACTGTTTCCGCTAAAAAGCTCCATTTTCACAAAAACAGGAAAGATTTTCCCTCGATATCTGGTGCAGTGTGAAAGCAGGTGTTAAATCTAATGGCTGAGATAATGTCACGCAAAAAAATAATAATAAAAACACCTTTTAGTGTAAGAAAGAGCAAAAACAGGCAAAAACTGGAGACAAGGGTTTTAGTTAATTATAAAAACTGGATTAAAAAAAATTTCTCCATTAACCACATTCACTTAACGTGGACTGAAATAAAATATGGCTTCCCTTGGAGCCCTTAAAGCAACAACTCTGCTACATGTTTTAAAAGCAGTTTGATTTCTAACACCTACAGGTTGGTGATCTGGGCTTTGTGGTACTAAAAGTGACTTTAAGAAACATTTATGACTTATTTTCTAGGTAACGTTATGGATGTGACCGCGTGTCACAGCAATTATTGCCTCACAAGCACAAATCCTGCTCTTGAAAAACATTCCCGTTTTCAATATGCTTCTTTAGGACATCAGTCACATGAAAATCTGTCATTTTTTTCACTAAACTGCACACATATTTTCAAATGTATTGATATTTATTGATACTTTTAGTGAACAAACAAGGGAGGAAGCAGTAGAACGACCAATCCTGATAACACAGACAGTTTTGCGTGATTTTAAACTTCATTAATTGGAATTTATTATGGAATTATCAGAAATTCCTCTTAATATCACTTCTACCACACCTGGTGTGAGCCTTGTTTATCTGTTGTATAACTATTAAAACATGCTCGTATGAATCTGCACGTTTGGGTGAAGGCCAGAGCGCCGCCATGTTTACACAATTAAAACTCAGTCATTGAAGTTTGCCTCACCTCAAATCGTGAGTCAAACCAGCAAATTAAATGTTAAATGAAGGCAAAGAAGGAGAAAAAAAGTCAAACTATCACATCAGTATTCAGGTTATTTCTGATTATGTTTAATATATGAATCCCTAAAAAAACATGTTTTTACAGGTTTTCCTGTAAACAAGTTGCCATCAGACTCTGAATATGAGGCAGTAAAGGTAAATATTTAAGCTTTTCTGATGAATAAAAATCATCAGAAAATGCTTTATCTGTAGGTTCACCTGGATTTTTCCTGAATAAGGCAATAGGAATAATTGTATTCAATCTAATAATTTAGCACAGCTTTAAGCGTATACTGAGGTAAGAACACCTTAAATACTTTGTAGATCTGTTTTTACAAAAGAATGCTCTGTGGGTTTGTGCTAACAACAAATCAGGGTTGCAAAGCAATAAGGTGGATATTTCTATTTCATGAATATTTAATTGAAATAAACACCAAATTTGAGAAGTGTATCAAATTGATTTGTTAAAATACCTGCTAAATTACTCATTTTCATTTCAAATCAAGTCATTTTTCAAAGCCCAAGTCAAGTTTTGATTCTTTTGTCCCAGTCCCAAGGTAAATCTCTGCTGATTTTTATGCAACATGTCATCATTTATAGGCATATGTATGCCTATAAATCAAAATCGTTTCTGTCCATTTATGGTTCAAATAAGCAAAAACCTGTTGAATCAAACAGAAAGTGTATTATTAATCAGAAACAACCAGTTTTCTCTTGACTATCCATCTCTTACCTTCTTGACTGAACTTTGTCGTTTACGTTTTTCTGCATCAATGACTTCCTCACACCCTTTAAAAGAGCTAACTAATAAATAAACGCTACAGATGCATACATTGAAAACTGAGGTCAGCTGCCCTGTTTCACCGCCTACATTCAGAGCTCATGTTTCATGCTCAACATCAAGCATGGGTGCATCTTGAGAAGGCCAGTACTGGTCCAGCGTGCGCTGTGATTGCATTCAGCTCAGAGGAACCATTACCAGCAGGCTAGCTTTGGCTCACAGCGGCTGGATGTCATCCTCCATTTGCTGCATAACCTTCAGGCCAGCTCAATCAGCTGTCAATTGGGATGCTTTCAAAACAAACTCCGGCCCATTATCGGCAAAAATGCCACAAACACGAGCAGCGGGTTAAATGTCAGATTCCTGAAGAAATTGTTTTCCCACTTAGCGCAGCCTTGGACTTTGTAGAGGCTGTGCATCTCTTCAAGGAATGCCACTTTAGGCTTCTCCATGAAAAAAGGAAACTGCAGAAAGAAACCAAAATAAAACATATTTGTACGTTTTTTTCTTTTTAAAGAATAATCAGAGAGGAATGCGGTGGGGGGTTTTTCTTATGTCATTATTCCACGCAGAGCGAGTGTTTATTCATTTCTGGGAGGAAACCAGCGCCGCTGTGGGACAATGAAGGTATTTTTTTGCTTAATAAAAGCTTAGTTATTTTCAATTCATTCATTCTGGATTACATCTTTAAACTGAAGGTCACTGGGCATGACTGCTTTCATATACACTCCATGTTTTAATGGGTAGAGCACAAAATGTGTCCGCCTTTCATTATAAACTACAAACTGACCCATTAAAAGCAGAAGCGTTGGGAGGCGTTTAGCTTTAAGCCCAATTTCACAAAATATTTAATCATTTCCACAATGAATGAATAAAAATCCGCCGCAGGAGAAAACGACAATTTGTCCGACTTCCCTCCCTTCCAATCTTGTTAATCCACTCATCCACTCAATGTCAAGTCCACCGTCTGGGCGTCCGTCTGGCTAACTGACCTAAGGCCCCACCCAACTTGACCCTGACCTCTGACCCCCTCAAACCGCCCCACCCCCTCAGCAGGTCCCTCTGTGGAGGACAATGGAGCCTCCGGACAAAAACACAATGATTTCAGGCTGTAAAGATGGCAAGCTGCAATAATCCGCAGCTCATCCTCCTCTCACTCACACAATGAAAGCTTCAGGACTGATTAAATACATGCAATATACAGATTAATTCATATGTGTGGGATTAAGATGATCAAATGTATAAATCATACATAATTTGAAATCTCTTTGAGCCACTGAACTAAACTTTTAAAGTCCAAACATACTCTTAAATTGTAAAATAATATAATATTTGGGTTCTAAATTCTATTACAAAGCCAGGATTGGCATCAAGTATAAGGCTGGGGATGGAAATTATATTTAACTTAAAGAACACAATATTTATTGACATTTTATGAAAAAGCATCTTGGTTATTGGAGCAAAACAGCTCTACTTTGCATCAAAATGTCTCTTCCACTGGGATTTTATGGTAAACTCGTGTTATTTAAATAAGAATCAATGCTGGGTGTCAAAAACAATCTTGTTGGAGTGTAATGACAAATAATACAGCTGTACCATTAAGATCTGTGGATCCAAATTAAACCAAACGTCTTTTCTGCCTCAGTTTCAACACTGAGGTCATTCCTGGAAAAGTGCATTAAGATTCAGAGCATCAGGGAGACGGAGCAGGTTGTGTAAAGTTTCGAGCCTTAATTGGTGTTTTTAAAATGTTCAAAAAGTTTTAAAAAAAGATAAACTTTGAGTGAGATTTCTCTAGAATCGTTGGCTTTTTTCACGCATCACCTCTCTTATTGGGTTTGATGTTCCTTTGATGCAGGTCTGGAGGTACAGAGGTGTGTGGAAGATGGTCAGCTACCAAACATCAACTTTTATATTTGAATAGAAATATAATAATAAGTGAGACTATAAAGACAGCTTGTTCCTGAGTTTATAGAGTCACAAAAGAAGCTGAATTAACACCATAATCATGTGATCATGTCTCCTATTTAGACAGAGCTTCAATAGATAGCGCCAAAAAAACAAAACTGAATTCTCTATTACAGGAAATCACAATGAACTAGATTCTGTTTACTCCAGCTGACAAAGAAATCATTTAGATTGAGTAAAATGTGACTCGAACGCATCAGAGACTAACTTTATCACTTTATATGTCCACTTCATTCTTTAAACATTGATATGTTTCTTTAAATCCACCTAGAATCTAAAGCAACCTATTACTTTCTACTCACTTTACTTGAGATGAACCAATCAGCAGATCAAAAACAATCATAAAATGCATGAAGAACTAATAAATCCAACCAGTTTCAGAGTGAAAACCCTTTCACCAAACAACCAACAGCACATTTTTTTCCTCCTCTGTGTTAAACTACAGAATAAAACATGAGGATTAGTACAATCTGAAAGAAAACTGGAAGATCACCAGGAAAAGTCTAAATAAAAGACTAAATATAAAAGAAATTCAAACTGGAAATAGTTGTTTAAAGTTAAAATCACTAAAGTGTTTGCAATAACCAAACACTTTGGTCAGTGATTTATATTTATCCATTTACTATGATTCAGAATCGATTGAAGATGTTCCAAAATTGATTTTAAAAAGCTACATTTAAGCCAAGGTGCGCCATATTCAGTCAGAAGTTTTTCAGATCTTTAAGCAGATCTTGAAATGAGACAAAAACTAACAAGTAACTTCTCAGCAAGAAGAAGGAGCTTGTTTTATTTCAATATTTCCTTAATATTGTTGAAAAAGTTCCACTGGTAGATTATTTCACTGCTACTTTTTCATCAACATTAAGGAATTGATGACTTAAAATAAACTCCTACATCTTGTTGAAAAGTTACTTGTTTTATTTTAAGTGTACTAAGATATTTGCATTAGAAACTGGAGTAAAATACTTAGTAAGAAGATGGAGGAATAAAGTATCCGGCATCACCCAGTGGGAAGGAATCGCGCTGCTAAAACTTGCTTTACGCCTGTTATTGCTTTTAAAAAGGAAAATAAAACCAAAATTCATCTTCTGCAGGTGGAAACTTTGGTTCAAATCACATAGATTTTTATTAGTTTTAATATTCAAGGCAGAGGAGAACCATTAGAGCTTCTAAAGTCTTATTATTCAGGTGCCGTTCGATAACAGATGGAATCCCCAGCTACAGCAGACATGTTTGTTATAGCAGAACTGACCCCTGCGTGTGACCCCAGCCCATCCCCAAACCACCGGCCAACCACCTCTCACTGACCCCCAATAAGAAATGAGCAACAAACACAACTCCTCCCCCCCACCGCCGTCCGTCGATCCTCTCTGCCTGCCAGACCTGGTCTGGTGTGACCCGGCGTGGCCGACTCGTCCCGGGACTTGAACTTGAGACTTGACACAACAGCGCGGCCAGGCGCGGACAGATGAAAGAGCATAATAAGCGGGGATGGGGTCGCTTGCATATGAATCGTTGGGGGCGATGCAGAGGGGAGGGGTGAGGTTAGGGAGGTTAAGGGTAAAGGTCAACCCCCCGCGCCACGGAGCTGTGCGTGGACGGCTGCCTAACTGACGAGCAGACAAAGGGGATGAGGAGGAAGGGGTCGGGATGACACGGGGAGCTGGAGCCCCTGCTGCTGCTGCTGCTGCAGGAGGGACGGGGGGAACTGGAAACGAACACATGCAGATGGACTCTGCAAACACCAGGACCCAAATCACCAGGACAAGTAGGACCAAGTTCAGCTCAAAGTCAGACACACAAGCTGCGTTTCCATCACAAATGTGTAAGCCTGTCGCAATAAATCAATTAATCTCATGATAAATTAAAATTAACTCAATTTCCATTTACATGACTTACAGTTTTTTCTCTTTCTACCAAAAACCGCTTAATAAACGTCTTTAATCTGGTGCTTTGAAGGAAAATTTCATTTACAGACTTGGTTGTTTTGTATTTATTTTGCATGTTGAAAACGTCGTCCAGTTCCAGGGTTAAATGCTGAATAGAATTTAAAGTTTATTGATGTGTTCTTGCATTATTATGCCATTACCGTTATGTTACTTAAAAATGGTCCCAAAGCAACAATATTATCATTTATCGCAATAATGTCTTGTCCAGCAAAATTTGTTATTGTGACAGGCAAAATCTTTCCAATATCCTGATAAAAAAACAATTGCTTATTTCTATTAAATAAGAAAAGCAATTTAAATCACACCTGAGGCATCTTGTACAAGTCCTTAAGAAGTTTGGATGCAAACCTCATGTTTCAGCGAACGCCACCTCAACCCAGCGCAAAGACTTAATGCCAGGTTTCCATTAAGCAAATTAATTGTCATAATTCCAATTTGTACGGTTTTATGGTCACTAGAAACGCAGCTACAGAAGCAGGAATTACACACTTGGGTTTTTCCCTGATGCCAAAAAATTACAACTTTTTATTTCAAGTAGGGATGGGGGTTTATTGATAAATCTCTTACAAGAATTTTGATTGATTGTCGTCACAATAATTTACAATTAGTGACGTTTAAAACCCCTCAAAACTGTCCATATTGTTGGGATTGTTAGTTTTACTGTTTTATGCACTGTTTATTCAATAAATTTGAAAATATATACAAATTTATCAGTTTAGTGATACAAAATACACTTCTTTATGTGACTGGAGTCCTGGAGAAGCGTTTTTCAAGATCTGTGTTTGTGGGGCGTCATGTCTTCAGAGCCATACAGTAACCTAAAAAAACACAATACTCCGTATCAGAGCTTTTATCATAATGATACCACAAAATATTGTGATAGAACTTTAAATACATATTGCCCAGCCCTAATTTAAAGGTAAAAATACTGTGATTTTAGCTGCTTAAATGTAAATCAGCTCACATGAAGCTGACATCACAAATCCAACTGCAGGCGCTCTGCAGAGGCAACAGGATAAAAGCTCCCATTAAAGAAAAACATATAAAAATGATTCATTTCACAAATTCTGAGCTCTCTACTCAGTCTGGTTAGATGCACTCATCATGGTCAAAGTCTATGCTAACACTGGGTTTGATTAAATGTCTGCGATTTTTTGTAGCAATCAGCAACTTTGGGATACGTTCTGGTTTGATATTTAACTCGTGCTCCTGGTAGAATTGATGGATTTAATTTAAACTGATTCATTTTCTGGCACAGATGCAACTTTTAAGTGTTTTCCATAAATATCTAAACAGGACTGATGCTTAATACCAGCAACTTTATTAATTTCAAAACAGCTGTGGATGCGTGTCTGGGATTATTGGTCACAGAACATCCCATCTTGTGCAGGTTTTAAAGCATCTTCCAGTCAACGATCGTCTTGAAATTTGGCAGATTATTTCACTTATAACATGGGAAAAATGTCTTGTTATAAGTGAATTAATCTGCCAATGGTACAAATGCTTTTTCATCGATATTAAGGAATTACTGACTTAAAACAAGCTCCTATATCTTGCAGCAACGTTTTTTGTAAGTTAATTTTGTCATATTACAAGCGTACTAAGATATTTGCAATACAAACTAGACAAAAATACTTGGTAAGATTTTGTGTTTTTGCAGTGCAGCAGGCGCAGAGAAGCGACTTCGTTGTCCATCACCGTTGTTAGCGGATGTCGGTTGTGCGTCAGATTTGCGGGTGTACAACACGCAAACACGCAAATACAAAAGTTCCGGGGCAACAAAATTTGATAAACTGCATTAAATTAATTCTTTAAAATGTATTAAAAATTGAAATTAATGTGTTCATGCCTCAGTCTTAGCTTATACATAAAAAAATCTGCGACTTGCTATTTGTTTAATCTTAAATCTGAAAGACCATTCCAGAAAACTAAACAACTGTAACACTGAATACCTTTAAATCCAGACTAAAAACCCACCTGTTTCAATTGTTTTTGAAATGTAATAAGTTTTGATTGACATATTTGTCGATGGCACTTGACAAAATGTAAAATGTTTACTGGTTTTCTCAGTTCTGTGACTTTGTATTTTTGTGTTTTTATGAAGTAAAGCACTTTGAACTGCCTTGTTGATGAAATATGTGACACAATTAAACTTGATTGATTAACAGTTCAACCCAGCAATTAATCATAAAATCATTAACTATTCAAAAAGCTGACTGGAAAGCTCCAACTCATTCACACCAATACAAAAAGCTGTTTGCAAAAACCGTGAATTTCTGTTTCTTCCCGTTCTTTCACCATCCAAGACGAACCTTTGGTGAGAAAACATCTTGTTTGAATCATAGACAGAGAGAAAAAACAGCATTTATTCACTCATGAAAGTGCCAAGTCTCAGAGTTTGAAGGTTTGAGTCAGAAACATTACGCCGTTTGACTGTATCAGTATCTCCCAGCAGTAAGGCCGAGGCCAACTAGGTGCAACTAAACTGAACGTTTGGTCTCCTCCGGTAATGGATGACTGACAGACTGTCGGAGCGAGCCTCCATCCGACCATGTTCTCTGACCCCGACAAGGCTGGAGCGAGTGTTTGGAGCAGAACATGACGATGGCTGTCAGTGATTCCTCGCTGCCCGGGGCGAATGGTGGCGAAACGGACGCCGACGCGGGCCGGGCGTGAGAACAGTCACAGATAGTGACGGCCGTGTGGCTTCAGCCACCGTGTTTAAGCTGTGCTGCCTCTGCTGCTGCTGCTGCGGTGAGGCAGATAGGAAGATTGAGGCGGACCGGGGTCCACTGAAACCCCCGGGAGAGCAGGAAGGCAGTGAGTGCTGGGCCTAAATGCAGATCTTCTTAGCTTCCACCCCCCGAGGGAGGCAGACACTGGGCCATTTTCTGGAATCAGAGAATCGTGCTGCCGAGCGGACAGTGGGTTTACCATATTCATACCACTCTTTTTAGGGGAGGAGGGAGAGCATCTCCACGGTTTCCCTGCACTGCAAAAAACACAAACCTTAACAAGTATTTCTGGTTTCTAGTGCAGATATTGTATTGCAATAACCAACTCACAACTAACTATTCAGCAAGATATAGCAGCTAGTTTTATGTCAATAATTTCTTCCTTAAACAGATTAGGAAACAAAACATGTTCATTCCATTTTTCTCACCTCATAATGAGATTTTAGTTCTATTTTGAGCTGTTTTAGGGTCTCTTCTATCCAACTAAACTGCTGTTTATGCCCTCCCAACTTTTACACTCACTTGTGAAAATAGCTGCAAACTGATGTGCAATTATACAACCGTTTATCTTTGAAAAGCAGAAGTGGAGCCTCCTGCACAACCAACAAGAATGCTCCAAGTGGTTTCTGGATGGGAAGTCAACAATAAAACACTCGTCTTTTCCAGTAGCCATTGTACAAAGCTGTAAAACCAGCTGACCAAACATTCTGGAACTCAGCTTGGGTTGCTAGGTGACGGACGGAGTTCCACTGGGATTGCTAGGTAACGATGAAGTGAGACTTAACAATCAGAAGGTTTTACATGCCATTTTCCAAAAAATGGCATGTAGATTTTTTAATCGCTTGGATTTTTTTTTTACAAAAGCAATAATTACCCAAATAGAAGTACAGAAAATGTATAACATGTGTTTTTTGTTTAATAGGTCCCTGATAATATTGGTGCTTCTTCCATTGGCAGATTAATTCACTAATAAGACATTTTCTCCCATAGGTGAAATAATCTGCCAATGGAACTTGCACTTTTTCATCGATATTAAGGAGTGACTGATGCAAAACAAGCGATATCTGGCTGAAAATGTACTTGTAAGTTAGATTTGTCTAATTTCTAGTGAATTAAGATATTTGCACTAGAAACCAGACCAAAAATCCTTGGTTAGACTTGTGTTTTTTGCAGTGTGCTATGACTGCATGTGGCAAAACAAGCTGGCAGGGGCTGCTGAAACCCCTGGGGGGGACCATTAAGGAGAACCTCGCTCACTCCCCACATTTCTCTTCTTCATCCCCCATTTCTCCCTCCATGCATCTCCCTGTCTTCTTTTCTCATATGAAGTATGAGGCCTCTCTCATTCATCCCATCCAGCTAATAAGGCAGGATGGTTGAGCCAAGGCCAGAGTTAAAATCCAGCAATATCTCCTGCCTCTATAGAAGTGGCTCCAATAAAAGAAGGAACGGGTGGGGGGGTGGGACAGCTGTAAAAGAGCCATTTTCTAGGCAGAGGCACTGATGAAAGATTTGTCAGAGCTAAAAACGTGGAGCTGCTGTAATACTGCTGCTGCAGGCTGGAAGAAAACATCCCAGATTCATATCAATGGATTTGACTGAGGCAGAGGAAGGAACCCACCGGCTGACAGCTTGTCAGGGACGTCGGCATGAGTGTGAGGATTTTCCAAAGATTTGTTTGGATACCTGCACGGAATGAAGAGTGTGAGTGTTTAAATGAGTGCGACAGTACGCCTGCGTGTGTTTGAAGCGATAGAGAGAGGGCCGAGAGGCTAACAGATTCATATCCAATACAAAGAGGTTAAAGTGACGACTCTGCGGAGCAAAGGGAAGAGGAGACGAAGGAGAGAGGAGGAGGAGGAGGAGGAGGGGAGTAGTACAACAGATTAATTTCATTTCTGGACTGAGCACTCCTCTGCTTCTGGAAAATCGCAGAGGGTAATAAAAGAGGATAAAGAAAAGGAAAATGGGGGCAGAGATAAGGATTGCAAGCTTAGAAAAACAACAAAAAGAGTCTTTTTCCTCCTGTTTATCTGATGTAATAAATATACTGTACATGCTATGGATAGAGGCTCTGTGAAGACAATTATCTGGTGAAAAAAATGTAACTTAATATGGTAATACAAATAGAGCAAAAAATTTGCTTTAAGGCATAAAAAAGAAAACGCCTCATGCCTACGTTTAAATAAGAATTTGTTACTTTTTTCTTTTTACAAAATAGTTTATTAAAAAAAAGCTTATTTTGGTTTTAATGCTTTTACGAGCTGCTAAGACAAGAAAGTTATATACAAAAAAAATAAATTAAATCAAAAGCAAGTAAAAGAAAAACAATAATAAAGTACATTGCATGGTTTGTTACTTTGGTGGATATCTCAGTTTTGCAGTTTTATTTTCTACCAGTTTTCTGTTGCCATGGCGCTCTGTAATTGCATCAATCAGAATTGGTTTGTGTGTGGATTATTCTTCTCATAACGTAAGAAGAGATTGAAATCTTGGCTGTGTTTAGGTTTCTGTGTAGCGGTGCAGTTCATGTCGCCATTAGAGAGAATCAAACTCGGCCTACATGCCAGAACAGGAACAGGAACCATTCATGGAGGTTTGCTGCCATTAACTTCCTGTTCTCTCTGTTTTCCTTCCCTGAAGGAAAGTACCTCTAACTCAGTGTTTCCTCTTCACTAGCTGCGTTTCCATTACAAATGTGTGAAAAACTTGATGATATTCTGATTGTATAAAACCCCCACACAATTTAACAACTGCGGAGTTCCCATTAGAAACTCAATTAAAAATCACACATGAATAAGTTTAGTTTAGTGATACAAAATACACTAAGAGAAATGACTGTAAACATGTCAAGTGAACAGTTTGAACATCTGAGACTCTAAGGGGAAGCTAAGTGTGCTAAACGTTTTCAACGTTAGCAAAACCTCTAGATGAAAAATTAGCTTTGCTGTTAGAGTGTTAGCAGATTTCGGTTAGTGTCCCCACCACCACATCCGTCCATTCATTCATAGATTCATTATTTAGCCAACACTGTATTCATTTGTTGAAACTGCAGCTTCTTCGCTTCACTCCAAGCCAGATGGTGGAAACCTGCGTCTTGATTTGCCTCATTAGCCAGTGGATTAAAGCTGAGACTGATTTGCTGCTTCACTGCACATCCACAATGCTTAAGAGAAAAAGCCAGTTGACGACTTGGAGTAACATTCAAACTCCTGAATAGGTCTGACTTCCACTTATTTACAAAACTTAACACATCTGTGAGTTCCAGTTACGGCTCCTTGTAAGAAGTAAGTTCTCTGGATGGGGGTTAAACATTGGTGCAAAGCGGAGTGTTTATGAAGAGATTGTTGCTCTTTCTATTTGCCGAGACCAAAGCCTGCTGTTTACGGTTGACGCGTCTGACAGGTGAAAGATTTTCTGCTATTAAGCTCAACTGTAGCTGCTTGACGAATAAGAAAATTACACCTTCCAAGCGCAAAATGGACCCAAAAATGCAAGGTTTACAGCCAGTAGTTTGTTTTCTCTGCTTTCATTTAACAGGCACTTAAAAAGCTTCAAAGCTGGATTCACTTCACTTTGAGCGTCTCATCCAGGTATTTGATGGGAGTGGCTCATCGTCCAGCACGTCTCGCAGTCTGTTTTTAACGCTTGCTGAAATTGCACACATCTACTTTTTACCTTTCTGGCAGTTTGTTGACAGCCAAGGCAATTAAGGAAAGACTGTCCACCGAAAGAAAAGTTCAAAGGATGGGAGGGCGGGCGGGCCAAATTAGTGTTAAATGCAACTGGTTTTCATTCTTTTAAGCTCAAATCTGAAAAATAGTCCAATTAGGAGCAGCATCAGCTGCACAATCAGGCAAAAACACCTTCTAAAAGCCCTTGAGCTCGTAGTCTGCTGAAAGCAAATGTGGGTGAAAATGAGTCATAGAGAGTAAGTGCATGTGATTTGGGCATGTGTGTGTGTGAGATGTGGGCTAGTTGAGTACAGGAGATTGAAGCACTAACCAGAGCACTCAGATTTATTAAAAAGGGCCGGACCCTCCGCCTGTCCACCTCCCACCACCCCAAACAATTCCTTTCACTCCCCATCCTCTATTGTTGTCACTTTACTTCTGTCTCTGTGCATACATGCTGCCCCTGCACCCCCCACTCAGATTCTGCATGATATTACTCGTTTCTCTAAATAAAAAAAAGAAACGCAGTCACTGCTGGCCCCTCAATAAGCTCAATGGAGGGACTAAGGGAGGGGTCGGGGACAGGAAGGACGTGGTGTTCCCTTGGTAAATCGGGGGACCCCGACCCTTCCCTCCTCTCTCATCTCAAGCCCTCTTCTCCCTGACCCAAGTTCATTACCATAACTCCTGTCTGCTAAATTAAATTGGAGGGTCTAAATCTTCCCTCTGTCCCCAAAACAGCGCTGACCACCAGCCGACGGGACACAAAGGAGGTGAAATCCAATCTATCTGACCCCACTTTTGTCATCCGGCTTTATTAGCTAAATGTATCAGCGGCAGAAAGAAACGCATTGTTACTGCGGCGATTTATATTGCTTAGAAACAAATGGACACACCTGCAGGCATGGAGATCCCCCGACAAAGGACACGCGCTGGTTCGCTGTGTGTGTTTTTCTCAATACAAACTTAGCTTGCTTTCACTCCAGATCTGTTTAGTTTGTTTTAATTAAATTCCAGTTCGTTTGTCTACAACATGTCCGGTTCATTTGGGAAGGCGTGAATGCGCAATCAAAAACATAAAAGGGAACTCTGGTCTCCCTACAAACCTGGGCGTTGGCTTGGTTGAAGTGAACTTTGGTGTGGTTCGAATGCACATGTGAACATTAAGCGGACCTCCAAAAGCTGGAAGAGGACTACAACGCAGGGCATTCTGGGTAAATACAACCAAAACAAACACTCTAGTCTAGCGCTAGCAGCAGAAATGATTCGTTGTCTTTAAGCAAAGACAAAACAGAAATCCTACAACCGCTAAAATCTGATGTTACTCCATTTTTGTTTTGTGAAGAAGGAAGTTGAGCTCAATGTCTTCTTCAGAGGTTATTGTGTCGTTTCCTTCAGTGGTTCTTGGTGCAGCGCCACCACAGGTGAGGAAAGGAATAGGTTTTAACACAGTGCAGTGGGAAAGAGGACAGCAGCAGCTGAAAATGTAACAAATGTTGCAATTTTGCTCCCCAACCAAACCGAGTCCACTGGACTTTGAGGTGGGAAAACAGCCGTAGTCGTTCTGCGCAGATTGGATTACAGTGTCGTACCTAAACATGCAAACACTCGCAGATGAGACAAACAGACACACAGTCGCAGGAATCGGGCTGTAATCTCTATAAGCGTCCTGCACCTTTAAGCGAGCACCCAAGACAAGCTCGCTCACACTTCCACAGGAAGGCTCTTTGTGTGCACTGCGTGTGTGTGTGTGAGATCACACGCTGGCTTCATTATGTCAGAAAGCTGTGAAGGAGGACAGCAGCCTTTCTAAAGCCCCGTTCCATCTTATTCATGCAGGCGGGGGAACAAGATCGCTGCCTTCAGGTTGGCACAAAAGGCCGGCTCGTTTGGATTACACACACCAGCAGCCGGCAGTGAAGGACATTAGATGCAGCACACTCACACCTGCTACATCACACACGCCTTGTGGAAAACAGGAAAACAAAAGTAAAAGCATATTCTTTTTGTTACTTTAATGCATGGAAACATCTGGCCAGTCTAAACTGTAACAGCAGTTCCAGTCAGATTTCTCTGTGTTGCTTCTTTTATTAGTTTGCAGAGAAGCAGACATTTTTATGGCAGATTTAACAGACAGAGTTGCTCAAACGGACTGAATTTGTGATCTAGCAATGTGGTTTCATGGTCAGTTCTGCAACAACCCTGTGTCAAAAAACAATTTTGCTATGCAGGAGGACATTTCTGTTGTTACATCCATTGAGAATCGACATTGAATCTTCTGTCCCTCCAATGTTTTTTGAATTTGATGCTTTCAATTGTTTTCCATCTATGGCAAGGTGAAGGACAGACGGACTGCAGGCACCCAACTCAGAATATGTCTCGCAAAGTTCAGGTTTCAGTCAATTATTTACTAAATAATTGACTGAAACCTTTATTCATTGTCAACCAATAAATAAAGGTTGACTTAATTTTTAAAAACATATCTATACGAAAAGAGGTCTTTAATGAGGGCAAAGTAGAACTGAAGTCAAATTGCTAATTTGTTGTAAAAACTTGGCAATTCAAGTT
Organism: Girardinus metallicus; assembly: GCA_903067095.1. NCBI lineage: Eukaryota > Metazoa > Chordata > Actinopteri > Cyprinodontiformes > Poeciliidae > Girardinus > Girardinus metallicus. The sequence continues at coordinate 40,174 of CAEGAE010002574.1, forward strand.
GATTCTTAAGTTTTTGTTCAAACAATATATTGTGTAGAAGCCACTCGATCCTAAATGTGATTGCTTGTTCAATGATGGATTCATTTACAAAATTGGAGAAGCTGGTTTTAGTTTAAAAACTTTTACTTGGTCAAGGTTGGGATTTTATGGTCAATGGGAAAAATCCGGACTTCAGGATGTCCTCGGAAAATTTTAGTTCTGCTTGCTTTTATTTTGAAAAATCTACTTTTTATCCTTTTAGTTGCTCAGTAAGCACCCTTAGTCTCCTACAATCAGTAATAGGAGGGAAATGCAAATTAGCCAACAACGTCAGCTTGTTAAAAAAGGCAGAGGCAAAACGTAAAACTGTATTCAGTCAATGTTCTGATTCCTGATGTTTTTGGCAAAAATAAAACATTTCCCAAAATTCACAACCACAAAGTTTAGAATGTTTCTGAAGACATTTTGTTTTAATTTGCATGGTCTGAACAGAAAATTAGTTTTTTTCTTTTTTTAAAAGGAGCAACCCCAGTTAGACCCAATCAGGTTATCAGGTTTTTACAACATCTGAGACAAAGTAATCATTAACAACGTGGTTCTATGCTTTAATTTTAAAGTTTTAATTACTTTTCTTTTTCATAACCATTAAACTGTGATCCCAGTTGACTGAGAACAAATTCTGATTCCCAACAGCGATCTGTTCAGAGTATATTAAAAGTATACAACAGAGTATCATAAAAGAGTAAAAAATAAAAACAAAACCATGTTCATACTGACTAAATGTGCTGTAATTCAGATTATAAGTCAACAGTTTTAAAGCAGACACATTGATCCTGTACCATGGATTTTACAGAGTTGATAAAGGTTGATATTGAAGTTAGCAAACTGAGCTTTCGTGTTTTGTTTTGTTGTTTTTTTTTCCAGTTGTAAGCCTCTCTTATTCTCTTTTCTTTCACCCTAACATCTTCATCCAAATTCACCAGATTTCATCTCGGACCAAAACAGAGAGCAAAAGTGAAGGAGAAGCTGAAAGGAGGAAGAGTACGAGGCAAAGGAGGGAGGAATTTGAATGAATGGCCACGGCGCTCTTTATGGCATTTATGTGCAGTGAGTAGAAAGCCTATCGACGGACACCTTGTCGGACAAAAGGGCCGCGCACGCTGAGTGCATTCGATTAAGGGCGCGCGGCGGTGTTAAACCAGAAAAGGTCCCCCCGCTGCGGCCGCGATTCATTATTTAGCAGGAGTGTAAAATGGACACCGGCTTTATTAACACATGCAGCCACTGAAGCAAGGCGTTAGGGAAAATTAACACACACAAAGTACCAAAGGAGTACACGCAGTCCTGTGTACTTGGACAGACATGGCGGCCCTGTGCTCATAAACGGTGACGTATGATTGCTGATCACATACCCAAAGAGAGAAGGACGCAAGGGGCAGCCAGACAAACCCAGTACAGCCAATTTAGCCCTTAATGGTGTTTGGGGCCATTAGGGCCAACCATCAAGTTGACTGTCCAATGCGGCATGCATGTGCAGGAGGACGCTGTTTACCTGCACTCTTTTCCTCTCCTATATGTGTGTCTAATGGCCTATGGATGTTACCACGGTAACAATGGGAGTTTGAGCTGGTTGAATGGACAGATCGGTGGACAGCGGCGAGGGGAAGTAAAGTTCAGGCGGCCATGTTTGGCAGTTAAGGGGAAATATTCCTTCATATCTGCACAGCGGGAAGCGACTATGAGGGGAAATGTTACTCACCATTTCCAACAAGACAAAATGTGAACAAGTAAGGCTTTAAATAACACATTAAACATGATGCATCTAAATAGCTATTGCAATATTTATCTGTATAAAATTCTTTACGAAGAAAAAATGTATTGTCTCCTGGAGAAATTTGGATTTTAAACTTCAGAAAGTTTGAGTTTTTTCAGACTTGGGTTTATGGTTTGGCATCTGTTTTGCAAAACTGGCAGCAAAAGATAAATTTTAGGACAGAAGTTTTGGCTGAATCCCATTTTCTAGAGCCAAACCAAACACTTTTTAATGCAAGACGATGGAGTTAAGATATTCATAAAGATGTTGACCTGGTTTCTGCGACATGCAACAAGCAGAAAAGGAATACCCAACCCTTCAAAACTGGCTTAAATTTGCAGCCAAATGTCCTGTAGAGAAAGGCTTTATTGAGCCGCAGTGAGAAGAAACATGTTGGGAGGAGAGAAGCACCATAACGTGAATACTTCCCCTCCAAAAACACTTATATGTTATTAGTTCAAACACAAAATGTATATTAATACACACAGTTGAAGCCATCTTAGCACTGCAGATTTTTTAAGTTTTAAATAACTCTGCTCTTCGTTATCTTTTGCTGGTACAGCCAATAAGCATCAGGAAAACTATTGCAGCTCCTGGATTGGTTGCTTTGCTCACGGCAGCCAATAGCTTTGCATTGTGCTGCATTTTCTTTTTCATAATATTTTAGACATACTCTACAAAATAATAATTAAAAAACGCAAATACTTGGAAATCCACTCTCCCTCCAATTAATTAGAACTTTCTTTCAAATTAATAAAACGGTTGAATTTTGAAAACAACCAGTTGAAATAGGACAACGATCTCAAATCTCGTCTTGCAATACACAAAGGAGAGCAACATCAAGCTTCAGGAAAAGCCCTTTCCAAACGCCACACTTCAAAAAACACTGGCCAAGGCCTCACAGCCACATTTCTGGCAGGTAATTAACCGATTCAAAAGGTTTCTACCATTTGTGCCAAGCGGAAAGGTGAAAGGTCAAATTAGATGTATGCCAGAAGGTTTTTGGCAACTACAAAAAAGGATGTAGTCAAACAGCAACTTGGAAAGACAAAGTAAGCAAATATCAGTAGGAATGCTTATCTGATCCACACATATCTGAGTATGTGTGGATGAGAACAAAAACAAACTCAGTTATTTTTTTAATCACTGAAGTCATGTGCAGTAAAATAAATCCACAAAATAAATAATACACTAACATGAGAATACGTCGAATTATTAGATACATACTTTGCTTTCCTTCATATTTCCTCTTCCTTGTTAAGAAGACTTGCAAAAAATAACCAGCAAAATATTTATAATTAAGAAATAAGCGGTTTTTGCCATCAGAAAACATCAGACCTGAAGATTATGTGTTTGTTTAGATAGTGAGGTTAATGTAAGTGAAAGTTAAATACCTCGTTTCCCTAAAAATGTTCAGTTTCTAAGCACTAAAAACTTCATTAATCCCACTGAGTCACTTAAACAATTGGGGTGAGCTTTATTCACACTGATGTACATTTCAATATCCATCTCCTTAAATTCAGCTTAGTAGGACGACAAGACAGGAACTCAAAGATTATGAGTAGGGAATCTTGGGAAATGTAGTAAAACTGTTCTGATTAGGCTTTGTTTCTTTCTCAAATGTTATTCCCCTTGAGATTTTTTATGTCACCATTAAGTTTAGCGCAATAAGAGAAAGTTAAATACTAAAAATGGAGGAAGAATAACAATCAAAGAATGGTCAGGGTGTAAATGTGATGGACTCCTGTCAGACACACAATCTATAACTGTCAAAGTTTTCATGTACTTTAATCTCTGCATGCACCTCAACCTGCAGCTAAAGATGCATCCTCACATAGTGTGTGTGTGTGTGTGTGTGTGTGTGTTTTCAGAGCTCAATGTGGGAGTGAGGCAGCTTAACGCAATAAAGCATGTTGTATTGACATCTGTGTTGTGTCTATTGATTCCCCATTATGGAGCTAACAAACCCGCCTGGACGCTTTGTCATTCGCAATCACGTTAACACCGGGACTCGCCGACAAACGCTGCCCCTTTTTAAAACCCGATCCATACACACACACACACACACACACCCACGCGCACGCACACACCCATGCATACTAAGGCAGGTGCACATAAATGCACCTTCTCGCATTCCTACACATCCACCATCACTGTTCACGTTGCCACACACACACGGCTGTGGAAGGGAAGTCAATGCCAGCTGATCAATACCGGTGGAAGGTTAAAACCACTCACACAATGGGCAGCTATGAGCTGCTTGTGGTTTACCACACACACGCCGGAACGATCCGACCTCAACGTGCAGTTTTCAAATCGTGCGCCCGTCTGCCGGGTTCGATTCCAGTTTGCATGAGTTTCATCTTCCCTCGGCTATTTGTCCAGGAGACACAGTCACTCTGACCTGATCCAAACATCAGATCAACACCTCCAAACATCCCCGCCATCTGAGTGGGAAAGGTCTGCCATTTCATGCACAAGCCCACAGAAATGCAATTAATGCCGACGGACGGCGACCTCTACACAGTCTCAGTTAGGTGGAGTTCAGACGCCACAAGCCCCCTGCTGAGTTCTGAGAGGTGAGGATCTGGAGTGCGAGGGCAGGTAGTTATCAGCACAGGGTTTCTGCAGGCTTCAGCAAGTCAAGGCTAAGACTTTTAAGACCTTTAACAAAAATTAACACCAAAAACGGTGGGGGATCCCGATATGTTGCAATCAAGCATAGCGAAAACAACGAAAGATCTGGAGTCTGTTCATGGCTGTTGAAAGTAGCTTTGTGAGTTTTTTTATTTGCAGAAAATGCACCAACAAAGTGCCGAAAACAGATATTGTCCTGGGAACTGGCGGTAAATTTACCACTTAATGATTATTAACACCAAAAAGCTAGCAAGTTAGCTGTCTATCTAGCTAGCAGGAACAGGTCCAAAATAAAATACAGTTATTAGCTAGCTAGTTACCAACAGCATTTCATTAAATTTTGTTTTTGATTTCATTCACTCAATAAGAAATATGAATAGTGTCTGTAACAACTGAAACAAACCATAAATGAAAAGGAGGAGAAATAAATATGAATATATAATATTTGCCCCCTATTCACATAAGAAAATTAGCTATTCAGCTCAGGAGACTAATACAGACTTACTTCGAATACACAAAAAATACACAATAAATCATCAGCTTACTATTTTAAATTTCTTTAAAATTCAGAAAGAGGTTTAGATCATTTTATCTCACAGTCAGGATTGTACCATAAACCAACAGCTTTAATTGAATCTAAAGATTTTGAAAATTTAAGTTCCTTTCAAGTCGTTTTTGCTTTTTTTTTTTTTACAAATCTGTTACAGTTAGCAATAGCGTCAATCTAGAGTCACCTGCCTCGAGTAAAAGCGATTCAAACTTTTACCTGGCATAGAATATACAAGATTAAATAGTCAATACAATATTTAAGATCAATTTAAGGCCAACATAAATGTAAAACTTTTTTAAGCCATTATGAGACCTTAACTTTAGATACAACAAGGATTTAAAACTTGTGACTTTTTAAGGATCTGCTGAAGGCCTGCAGCAGCACAAACTGCATTTATGTATTTGTGAAGGTTTGTGCATGTGTGGGCAGGAGGTCTGCGCTTTGAACTCTGCATTAAAAGTTTCTCTGCAGCGCAGCCTCATTGTTTTCTTACTGTGGTCATTTCTAACCTCCAGGAGATGTTTTCTCTCTTTGTTCCTTTTGTTTCTGTTGGCATAATCATGAAAGATAATGGCTTCCCATCACATTCACTTCACAGCGTCTGCAGAAGATCGATGACGGAGAAGTTGGAGCGGAGCAGACGCAGCCTGAACAGGAGGACTCAGAGTGGCCGGCATAAATAAAGCATCTCTCTCAATCCAAAATCTGACAGCTCTCAGTTTTATATGGGCCACAGTGGCCCTGGAGGATTTTACAGCAGTGTACATAAAATAAAAGAGCATTTAGATTTCCTTTGTTGTGCTGCAGAGCGGGGACAAAGCGGAGGCAGCTACAGGTCCCTCTCCGCCCTGCCTGCCCCCTGAAAACCACACAGCAGAATAAAAACCCTCTGATCAGATCTCCGAGCTGCACAAAAAGGGAGGATTTAACTCTTCGCAGCGATCATCTGATGCTGAATATAATTCGGACAGAATGGTTGGCTTGCAGGGCGTTCTATGACTAAAATCAACAAAAAACTGAAAGCAGCTGTGTTTTGGGGAAAAGAGGATTCCCTTTCTTCTTTTGTTTGTTTTCTATCTGGTTTGTGATTGACATGAATGAGATGTTGGAGTTCCTCCTGAGGATCACAGCAGGTGCAGAACTGACCAAGACCGTTTTACTTCATTCAGATTGAAAGTAAACGTTACAACAACAAAAAAGGAACGCAGAAAAAGTAAAAGAAATTAATTGAAGATTAGTGGAAAATTTCGTAACTTAATTAAAAAAAATGTAAAGTATGCAGGACTATCTTCACATTTTAATGGAACACATATTGGGATATACTGCCATTAATATTTAACGAGCAAATTGCAAAACTATAAATTAGGTGAATACATTTCCCCATACCCGTTTAATTGATAACAGCAAAATAAACATTTTGTAAGCAGAAATTATCAACAAGTCCTATCAAAACAGAGGAAGCAAGCTAGCATTAGCCTAGCAGCTTAGCATACATATTCCAATTCAAATGCAGTTTCTAAAGCCTTTTTGTAATGGAATCACTTAGAAATTAGAGACTCCAGCAGGCAAAATATTGGTCAAGCTAACAAAAAAAAACTAACAAATTGGAAAATTAAAAATATTTAAGCAGATAATCTTAACAGAGACCGGTCCCAATGTCGCTGTATATAAAAACTATTCAAAAATGTAAAGTATTCTAATATTTTGACGTCTTTTTGCACTTAAGGTGCAATTTATTTTTTATTCTTTGATGTAAAATGAAGTCAAATACAATTTTTTTGAATAAAGCGGGAGCTCATTGTGCTTAACTGTTTTAAATTAGAGCCATTCAGGATCACAAACAATTTTAGCCATAAGGAACATTTCATCAGCTTGTAATCAGTAGTTTGAGACCTTAAGAATGACAGAAATCAGATTTTGACTTTGCTCACATACTGTTTAACTTCAATGTCTATGAATGTATTTTACTGTGTGTCTGTTTGTGACTATGTGATATAATTGAATATTTTCTTTTCAGCTGTATGCTGCCATTCTTTACACATGTCTTCTTGAAAAAATAGATTATTTTTATCTCAATGGCACAAACCTGGTTACATAAAGATTATTATCCATCAGGAGATACAGGATCTACTCAGTTTAATTATGTTTGCATCCCTAAAAGCCACCATTCCTCCGCATGTTTCTGTAATTGTCTAAAGCTAGTAAAGCAGAGTGACAAGATTTATTTTACTGAAAGGGGGCAAACAGACTTCCTGCAGCAATGTGAGAGTTCGAAAATGTAATTTGATCAACAAAATAAGGGATTTTAAAGCAGAATCTCAGAGCGTTTTAGAGTTTGTGCAACTGGACTGAAATCAGTGATTTAATCGCTGGACAGTTTAAGATTCAGGCTGACAAAAAAAAAAAAAAAAAAAAAAAAGAGTTCAGATCCAGCACAGAGCCGCCGTCAGCTGTTTTACTCACTCACCTCGTCTGAGACACACCCAGATCGGTGCACACCCACACACACAAAACACACACACACAGCGAGGTCTCAGATCAGAGCAGGACTGTGGGTAACAGATTTAGCCAAAGTGGCTTACAAGGCCCGACCAAAACACCAACAGAAAATCCAATTCTGCAACCCGGCCGTCCGTCTGTCCGCGGGGACGAGCCGCAGACGGGAGGAGAGTTTGCATTTCCGTGTCGAGCGAATCCCACTTCACAGAAACGGGAAAGACAACAGGAAACAGCAGATTCTCCGTTTGTGTGTCTCTGGAGAGCATCGATGAAAGGCGGAGAAAAGAAGAAACAACTGAGCAAAAGAAATGGACAGATGAGTGTTTGCACTCTTGAACAGTTTATTTCTCTCGTGTGTATCGGCTGCTTATCACAGCAATGTGTTTAAATAAAAAAGCAGCCGGAAGGAGCAGGAACTCCAACCTGTTCTTTTCCTCACATGTGGAAACACAGGGGAACCGGCTCGCTCTCAAACGCTCACATTTTACACGCTGGTCAGATTTCACTCACACTCCACCTTTAAACGACGGATTCCTCCAAACAAACCATCTCTAATTCTTATTGCTTCCATTCACCAATGAGCTCACCTGTTCATTTGCTGACCCTCTCACTCATTCATTATTCATTCATGCACCCAGCCATTCTCTTATTCATCCAATCACTCCCTGGCTCTGCTGCTCCTTTAACTTTAATTTCTTAGAGGCCCAGCCGGCGAAGGGACCCCACCCCCTCCAAAACAGAAGCTGCACGCCGGTTATGTGTTGCCCGTCAAAGCAAAAAGCATTTCTCTCCTCCTGACGCCTACTTAGGATGATAACCTCAATTACTGCCGCAAGGTTCTGCTGGGACATGCATCCAGTTTGCAAACGGTTTTATTTTCGACTAAAAATGATCCAAACATGAACAGTTTATAACTTCATTTGAGTTTTTAAATGGTTTTCTTATTAGCTCTAGAAGAAAACTGCATAACTATCCCAGTGAACAAGTGGAGACATTTAAGACGATGATAAAATCATTACAGCTGCAGCAGGGTATTGATCAGCCGTTCACCAAAGCATCATTAAAGCAGTGATGAGGTATTAAAGTGAGCATAAAGGGAGGCGATTTTCGACCGACAGACTCACTTCAAACCCTATCAGTGTTATTTATTTTACTCCAAATAACAGATTTTTAACTCAAACCGTTATTGTTTCTGGTTCGCTAAAGTTTCTCCCTTCTCCAACTGGACTCTTGTTTTCCCAACAGTCAGGGATCAATACATCCTGATCAATAGACGACCATGAATATCACCCCCAACCCGGCCGAGAAAGACTGGAGGAGAGGAGAGCAGCCAGATGGGATGGATGGAGGAGCAGCATCTCTCATGGATACTAATGAGATTATATATTCATGCATACAGTTTTTTTGGGGAAGGTTTTACAAATGCAAGTAAGTGATGGAGCGATTTTTTTTTTTTAAAAATTGATGAAATATGAATTACATATTTTTGTTTTATTCACTGTAACACAGAGGGATTAATGTGAATTATAACAAACAGAAAACTCATCGGAACAATTTTGATGATTTAAAAAAACATCTCTAAGTAAAAAACTAAAAATATTCTCAAACTATTGCTGTGATTTATCTTTTTTCTGCAACCTTAACATATTGAAAAGCAGATTTTTTTAAGGAAAAATTTTAATATATATATTTCGCCTGCTGTAAGGCGAAAACAATTTAACTCAGTTTTAGCAGGATGTAGGTAACATAAGACTAAATGACGTGTTGAGTGGGACTGGCTGTCTGCAGGTGCAGCGCGGAGGGACGGGCAGCTTACCGGGGCTGGACCGCGGGACCAGCGAGGACTTGAGTCTCCAGGCGCTGAAGTCGGACGCTGTTCTCTGAAAGACGAAGGGGACCGGCAGGGGGACAAACATGGTCCTCTGTCGACCTGGTGGTCGTTGGATTTTTTTTTGGTTTATTCTGGTCTCACTTCGCTGCTCCTTCTATCCGGGGTCCTGCCGTCGTTCTCTGGCCTGCCTGCCGGCTTTGCTCTCCTGCTCTGCGGACGCTTTGAGGACGCTGGGACGGGTCAGGAAGTTTAGGTGTTCTTCCTTCGGGGAGTCTGGACTCTTCCTCGGCAGATTTACATCGCTTTGCTTTCAGATCTGGTGGATGCTTGTGATCGATGCTTGATCAGTGGTTATCCAAGCAGGCTGGAGGTTTCTGAGCCCGGATGAGAGCTGCTCTCATTGCGCCCATGTGAACAGTCGGAGCAGACACAGTTTGTGCGTAAAGCCCGGTGAGGCTCCGTCTCTTTGCTTTGGTTTTGGGTTTAATAAAATATGGATTTCTCCTCCAGTTCTGTCCGTAAAAGTCTCAAACTGTCCACCCGCGAATCCTCGGGAAGAAAAAAGAAAAAGAAAAAAGAAAAAGAAATGTCCGTATCTGAGCTGATTTTAATTTTTGGTTCTGGTAGATTTGGTTAGTAGCTGGCTGGTCTGCAGAACAACACACAAAGCGACACAATAATGCAACGTAAAAACATTATTTGGTAAAGAATTAATGAAATAATAAAGTAAGGCTGTAGGCAGGCAGCACCCCCTGTTTGACTTTCGCTCCTCCCTCTCCTCCTTTCCCTGTATCCCTCTTCCTCTTTCTCTAGCGGGGGTCACTAATTAAAGCAGAATCGATAGAAAAATAAACGAGAGAATCCATATCAATCAGCGCAGCGGTCCTCCGTTTCCTCTCCAGCTGAGGAAGCGACAAAAAAAGGAGGGGAAGGGCGCTTTCTCTCAGGCTCTGGTGTCTTTTCTTGGGCTCTGCTGCTCCATCCTCGGTCTTTTCTCCGCCGCCTGGATCCTCTCCTCTCTCTCTCCCTGGGTGTGTGTGTGTGTGAGGGTCGGGGTGCCTTCGGTTTATTTTGGGAACCCCAGCGGTTTCAGCTCCGACGCTGCGCAGCCTGAACGCACTCTGGCTCGGCTCGGCGCTCTCACCGGGAGACAGACGGAGAGACACCCAGCCCCCCCTTTGCTTTTACCCCATATTCCCTCCCCTTTCCACCCCGAGCCCCGTCACCCCAACACACACACAAGCACACACACTCCCTCTGCACACTTTATATTCCGTATTGTTGCGTGTTGTTCACACATTAAAACCCATCAGACAACCTCCTGCTTCACATTTCATTACCACCATAATCCTGTACAAGATCCAGCCATTGATCATCTGATTATTTCATTATAATGAAGCCAATAATCACATCATCGCCGGCCTCAGAGAGATCGATCCGCTCCTCACAATGTGCGGACATGAATTCAAAGGGGAGGAACCTTTGATGCATATTTCAGCAGGTGGATCTCTGCCTCTCTCTGTATGGATTTACGCAGCTCCGGCCTGCACAAGGTCACCTGCAGATCTCGACTAATGTATTTCTTTTCCACAGAGGCGGACACCTAATCAAAGCCCCCACGGTCACGCGCGGCTCTTAAATTAGTAATTATGTTGGACTCTGGAAGGCCACGTGCGTGTATGCGTAAAATGTGCGTAAAATGTCAGCTGAGTTGAATTTAAATTGCATGCTTTTCCCATTAAGGGGTGTGCGTAAGAGGTGAGTGTGCCTCCCGGCCATAACCTCTCTCTCTCCTCCTTCTCTTCTTCTTCTTCTGCTCTCCGACGCACTGCGTTTACACTCCAGATTATCACCAACATGGATTTTTTTAAATAGAAAAATCCATGCGCTAAATATCGCGGTCAATGGAAGAAAAATCGACCACAAGTGCGCGCAGCTCTCCGTCTCCCACCTCCCGTATAAACTCCGAGGTGAGACTGAGCTGTTAATAAGTTATCGATCAATTATGGCGCTCATAGTTAGAAAGGCCCCGGGCTCTAAGCCAATGCTAATGCGCATGCAGGGAGAGGAAGGAGGGTTTATGAACCACCTGCTACGTGGATGCAGCATCATCAGAGGCCCGGTTTACTCACGTTACGGCGGCGCCACTCCTCTACTGCTGGGTGTTACTTTACCAACTCCTGCAGCTCATTGAAGTCAGGGCAAGACTGGACTAAACGCCGCTGTAACAACCCTGACTATACAGGAAATAAAGATGATAAGCTAACTGTATAACGGGAGTTTCTCCAGGAAGTTGGAAAGTGGTGGCTATGCACCAATAACTGATCCGTAAACTGAAGTTGAAAGCCAAAAGTGTTTCCCAAAACGTATTTTTCTTGTTTCCATGTTGTTAAAAACACTAAGACTGTTTTTAAATAAGTTATATACTTCCTCCTTATTGGTATGCTTTATATGTTTATATGTAAAAAAATAGAAACTAGTACAACTACTTGAATGCTGAGCTATGGTTTTTCAGTCATTTTGTATCTTGGAGTTGCATCGCTAAAGCCACAACATTTTTCAAGATGTCCAGAGGATCCGGTAGAAACCTGGCTTTGCTGGAGATCAAATTGAGCATGTTGGGGTCAAAGGGTGTCAAAGGGTTATTAATGTGGTGCTGGAAATTCAGGGTGTTTTCCCCTGATAGGCCGGCATACTCTGTTCTACTTTTGTTACATTTTGAGCTGCTGCTGTTGGCTTTCACACCAAGTCAAATGAACCAAACTAAATGAAAAACCTGTTCCCCTCCTCACCTGTGGGGGCGCTGCATTAAGAACCGCTGAAGGAAATCACATGAAAACCTCAGAAGAAGACGCTGAGCGCAACTTCCTTCTTTGCAAAATGTAAACTAAAATGGAGTAGAGTCGGATTTTAGTAGGATTTCTCTTGTCGTTGGTAAAAAAAAAAACCCACGAGCTATCTCTAGATTAGCATGTTTGTTTTGGCTGCATTTACCCAGAATGCCCTGTGCTGCAGTCCGCCTCCTGCTTTTGGAGCAATCTTTGTCCGTTCACCATTCACATATTAATCCGAACCACAGAGTTCCTGTTAACTGATCAGAGACCGAGGTTTTTAGGACCAAACCGCAGTGTCTCTTCCAAAACCAAGGCAGCCGCACAACAGCGTGACTGAAAACTCATCTTCTCGTCAGGTTGAGCTGAATGAATTAGACTGGGTTTACCCATCTCCAGTTCTCCAAATCCATCATCCTGCATCTTTTGGAGGCATCCCTGCACCAACACACCTGAATCAAATGGCTCAACTCCTTCATCAGCCACCTCTGCAGAGGCCTGGTGACAAGGCATTCACCGAACTCAGGTGTGTAGGAGAAGACATGCATGCAGAAGACGAAGCTTTGCGGTTTCTTTTCTTCAGATGGAAACAAGTTGTCTGACAATATGGAGCAAATAAGGAGCATTTTCAAATACCACTCAGTTTTCACACTTCAAAAAACAATATGTTACCAGGTATTTGTCTGTTTTCCAGTGCAAATATCTTAGAACACTTAAAATAAGACGACTAATTTACATAGGAGCTTGTTTTAAGTCAGTAATTCCTTAATGATGAAAATGTATTGGTTCCCTTGCCACATTATTTCACTAACGAGACATTTCCCCCAAAAGTGAAATTATCTGCCACAAGACTATTTAATCAATATTAAGGGATTATTTACTTAAAACAGACTTGTATATATTGCTGAAAAGTCACTCCCCATGTTAGATTTGTCTCATTTCAACAGTCCCAACATATTTGCACTAGAAACTAGACAAAAAAATACTAAGATTTTGATTAAAAAGTGACTTTGGTGGAAAATTTAAGAGTCCAGAACTAAAGCTGTCAGATAATCTGTGGATTAGAGGTATCCTCACAATCTGACAGATTTGGAAAACATTTAAAGGTAAAGTGAACAATGTTATAGATTGAATAAATCAATAGTTTAAGATTTGTTTATAAAAACAACTTTTCTTCACCTTATTTAAGTGGAAAAATCTGACGTGATTTTGGATCTACTAACTTATAGCTCATTTTGCTGCCATTTGTTCTTAATCTTAAATCTAATTTGGAGCCGTTTCCGTTACAAGCTGCAGCTTTTGATCTCAACCATGAATCGGCACACGTCACATCACAAAAGATCCCTCCACCCCCCTTTAAACTTGGAGAAAAAAAAAAAAGCTGCTCCCATTTGACAGATGACATCCGCGTGCCCAACGAGAGGCACGGGGAGCGAAAAGAAAAGGAGCAGAAGGAGGAGGAGGAGGAGGGAGAGGCCGAATAAAGAAACGACCAGTTGTCCCTCATGATCCCCCCCTTTCCACAGAGGGCAAGCGCACAGGAGCCCCGATACAAACTCCTTCCAGACAAAAGCAATTATTTCTTGCAGAATATAGTGTGTTTTGTGCGTCCAACGCGAGGAGGAGGAGGGACGTGTGTGTGTGTGTGTGTGTCGAGGGGGGAGAAGTGTGGATCTAAAGAAGAGGTGAAGAACACAACGCACTCCTTTCCTCTAAATCCACTCTCAGAGGATTATTGGTTACAATACATTTCTGATCAATCGATGTGAGCAAGGAGCCAAGACAACCTGGAAAACAATGCAGACACATTTAAAACTACAAATATTTGACAAAAAAATATTTATGGTCAATTTGTTGAAAATATATAAGGAAAATGTATACTCTCAGCAAGTAAGCATCTTTATTACAGCACTGCTAAAACAAAATCTTATCAAGTATTTTTAGTCTAGTTTCATGTAAAAATATCTTGGCACACTTGACATAAGTCAAAATTAACTTACAAGTAACTTTTTGCAACATTTACTTGTTTTAAGTCAATTATTCCTTCATGTTGATAAAAAAAAAATACAGGTGCAATTTGCAGATTATTTCACTTAAAACAAGATATTTTTTCCATGTTAGGTGGAAATAATCTGCCATCATCAATATTAAGAAATTGGTCACTAAAAACAAGCTCATATTTCTTTCTGAAAAATTACTTGCAAGTTATTTTTGTCTTATTTAACGTGCACTAAGATATTTGCCCTAGAAACTTGACTAAAAATAGTTGGCAAGATTTAGTTTTTTGTTCTGAGGGTTTCTGCAGGTTTCACCAACAAAATGTAAGATTTTCTAAGACCATTACCAATGAAATTTAAGATCTGTACCATGACAGAAATGTGCAAATGAAGATTTTATATAGTAGTATTGCCAAACTTTTTAGCACAGAATAAATGCAGCATTGTAAGAGCTGGCAAGAGAAATGAGTCAATGGTGAAGACGAACGTTGTCCAGTCAACCGGCGATAAGTCCACACTTTATACCAGCTAGCTGGGGTGTATTAGCCGCTAGTTAGCGGGAGCTACAACCGTCTCCAGTCACAGAATCCAATGAAGATGTCTGCATGTGATGCAAACTTTAGTCTTACATTAAAGTCCAGCAAAAAAAATATAAATAAATAAAATAAAACATAGAACATGAGATCAAGACTTGTTATTAACATATACAAGGCTAACTTATATTTTAAAAAATTATTTAAGGCCTGAATTTTAGATATATGCAAGTAACACACTGGATACGGTGTCTTACTATAGCAGGATGAGATCTTTTCTGAATGCGTGTGTGTGAGACGGAGAGAGAGAGAGTTCATTGTTAAATGGCAGTGTCACGTTGACAAACGAGTTGGTTGAATTAAATTCTCCCTCATCAATAACAAGGGGAGCCAATCAATACCGGCTTACAATTATATCACCACAAACCCCTCCGCTGCTGCTGTGACCGCTCACACACACACACACACACACACACACACAGCAGCAGCAAATGAAGAGTTAGAATCATTACCAGGCTGTTACATGAGGCTTATTAAACCATAAAATATTAACACACAAACTGAAGGGAAGACAAAGTTTCTATTTAATTCCGCAGACGGAGGGATTCATCTGCAGCCATTCTGGCGCATTATTTTTAGATTTTTTCCTCTCGTTATCTCTCATTCTGCTCGCCGCCTTTCCTCCCGCGGCCTGACTAAGTAATCAATTCTGACAGCTCGTCAATAGGCTCGTCTCGGCGCTGCCAATACCTCTCCTACGTTTCCATTATTCCTCTCAGGCCGCAGATGACAAACAAAAGAGTAAAACACGACGCCGTCGATACGCCACCTTGATACGATCATCGAGGCGGATCAATGCTCTTGCTTACAGCTCACGAGCTCGACCCGACCCCGAGTGCGCTGGAAATCACAGCGAGCGTGAAAATCGGTTTGTGCATACACTTTCTCCCCCCATACTGTGTTCTTATCTCCATAGGCTCTATAGGGATTTTGTTCATGTATATTCTCTTTCATTTTCACAAGTAATTTCATTCTGGCTTTGAAGACGCTCTTCCTGCCCTGAATTTGCCCGTGTTTGTATTTCACACGTGTTCTGCATCCTGCTTCATCCTGGATGGCTTGTAATGGATTTAAGATTTAAAACAGAGGACAGCGCCGAACAGAGGGGTGGAGTGAGGGGAAGCAGAGCTGAAATATTGACTTTTTTTTTGCTTTTATTCCTTAAAGTTCACATGTAGCTTCGTGGATACAAAGCCAGACGTGCTCTTTGCTGCCCAAACATGCAAAAAATGCCAGAAACGGACAAAATCTGACATTATATCCATGCAGGCACACACAGCTCTGGCTCTTGAGCCCAAAGAGCTTAGCTTAACACAAACGCAGCATGAAGGCTTGAGGTAATGCCAGTGACATGGATGGAGCTTTCCGGCCAGTGCAGGCGATGTGCGCTCGCTGCAAAAATGGTGGGAGATGAGAGCCTTAAACTCTGAGCGGATCAGACCCGGCTCTCCTGGACGCCACGGAATACGATCAGGAGAAACCAGAGAAACAGTGTGTGAGCGTGTGTGGAATGATGGCAAAACCAATGTTGGAAACATAAGAGCTTAAAGGTGTTTTATATCATTTAGACAACACTGAGGCTGAAACAGAAGGACAGAAAATAGTGTGATAATGCAGGAAATCTCAGTGCTTATCTGATTTTTTTCATCTCATTAACTTGAGTTTCACTATTTTCTCAGCAACTTTATTTAATTTGCTAATGTGCATCAATTTTAACCATCAATGTCCTGAATGGTGCAATATGCAAATCATTCCTAATCTTTCTCTGAACATCATTTTCTTATTTGCTGTCAAACTTGAGATCCTATCAACAACTTTTCTTCTCAAGAACAAAGCTCTTTGAGAGATTCCCCATTTATGGCCAGTCATGAAAATGATCATATAATTGGATTATTTTCAGAATACTAAAACCTGGACATTTCTGTGTGGTTCCTGAAGGTATTTCAAAGTTTTCCACTCAGCTACATGAAGTTTAAAAACCAGAATATCAGGCCTTCATGCAGATAAGGATGATTATGCATCAACCTTTACGTACCAAGAATTTAGAAAATCATTCATTATAAATCTTCTATAATGAAAATGTCAAACTATGTTCTTCATATTTTGTATATTTAAATAAATAAATGAGGGAAAAAATAAAACTGGGCTAAAAGATTAAATTTATATTTATTACCCAGTTCATTGGTATACAGCCTACATTTTAGGAGCCATTTTGTATCTTAATAATCCAGGTCAGAGTTCAAATGCCTAAACAAGGGACAGTTTTAATTGAAAATATAAAATAATTGAACATACAAGAAAGCAAAAAAAAAAAAAACAACCAAAAGAAGAGTGAAACTGGGTCTTTTGGACCCAACCAATAAATCTAGAACTGGATCATATGAGCCCAGTCAATAAACCTAGAAATTTCATCTTTTGGAACCAAACTGTTACATCTAGAACATGAACTTTTGGACCCAAGTGATGCATCTAGAACCTCGTCTTTTAGTCCCAACCAATAAATCTAGAACTGGATCATTTGGACCCACTTGATGCATCTAGAACCTGATCTTTTGGACCTGCAGAAGAATATTGATCATGTCTACTTTAGAAGATTACAATAATATCTGGCTGCTGTGGAGAAAGGAAGAGAGAAATGACGGATGATTCAAGTCTTTTGCCCCAAAAACGTACATGTATAATTAGTTGTGTCCACAACTCTTCAATTAATCTGTAACAAACTTTGATAAAATCCTCCAGATGTCGACTCAAACACACATTTTCTCCATGTGTGGAGAAAATAAAGGCCAACTCTGGGATCTCTGGTGTTCTCTCCTTATCTCAGTATAATTTACTTGTTCGCAGACATCCTCACAATCATACACAGACACAAGCTCGTGTTCAGCCTGCGTGGTTTTCCTGGCGAGGAGGGAGACAGACACAGAGTGTGTGTGGGTAGATTTAGAAGTGAGGATCAATGAGAAATGTAGAAATCAATGCACTTAGCAGTGGGAAATCAATGGGGCCTAATCGGGATGCCAATGGCACAAGTCAAAACAATTAAGAGGGAAGAAAAATGTTTAACAACCCCTCGTCCCCACCCCACCCCGATGCTTACACAGGGGCCGAGGAGAAACAGAGGAAGGAAGAGGGATGCAGGGAATGCGGAGAGGAGGGTGAATGTTCCCATGAATCATAGGGTTCAATGCGTTTGCCTTGTACGCTGCCTTGCCTTGCTGCAGTTGCAGGTTCGATTCTTTAGGATCAGTCTCACCTGGAGCTCCAGCAATCATAGGTCAAAGAGAAGGAAAATGAGCCTGACTGGAAAAGGGCAAATCTAAAGGCAAATGCAGCAATTCTGATTTGTAGGACAGGTGAAGGTGCGCAAAAGTAATCACACCCCAAACCAGTTTGTTTTTAATCAAACTTGTATTTGATGGATCAACATAAACGTAAAGCTAAATTGTGATGTGAAACCAAGAGGACATGTTTTTATTTTGTCCAATAAATTCAGATGGCGAGGATGGACTTTGACTAGGCCATTTTAAAAGATGAATATGCTGTGACCTAAACCATTTCACTGCATCTTTGGCTGTATGTTTAGGGCTGTTTTCCTGCTGGACAGTTAACCTTTAAATGCTTCTGCAGCGTTTTCCTCCAGATCTGTTCTGGATTTAACCTCCATGACTGACCAGCTTCCCATTCGTTAGCATGTTTGCACCAATAAACACTGAAATGTAAACGTATAAAATAAACTTTTAACAGCAAAATCCTTAAAATCTTCTGCTCAACTAGAACTGAAACCTAATGAGTAGAGCTGTGTTCTTAAAAGAGACCTAAAATTATCATCATTCTGTTCAGCGGTGATGTGTCATTTAGGTAAGACCAACAGAAGCTGCGTCATCTCCACACTGGAGCTGATTGATGTTCTGGTTAGAGATACAGTGGTGCCAAATCATTAAGATACCAAAAAAACAAACAAAAACAGTTTGAACTGGAGTGTAAAATGAGTAGAGACACCAGTGAAGGTTTGACCAAATGATCAAAATACTTCTTTTTCTAAAACGATGTCCAACAAGATTTTGAATCCCCAACAACTGGTGAATGAGCCTTCATCACCTGAGCTGCTGGAAAGCTTGTATCATTATGCAGCTATCAATGTATTAAGCAATAATATTATTTATGACGGTCCAACTAACCATGCATAATTTATTTTTCATCTCAAAAATGCCACCATTTATTGATTTATCACAGCAAATCCCAATCAAGCATGACTATAATATGTGACCAGTTTTCAAGGGGTGCAGCTGCAATTTCATTGTTTTTGCATGTCTAGTTTAAGACGGCAGAAGAAACCATCTTAATTATTTCACTTTAACAGCAGGTGATGTTGGCAAAATAGTGGATGAAAATCTTCTGCTTGTTACAATGGATCAGATGGAGGTCTTATAAATATATAAGCCTGCAGGTGCATGCGAGGAGGCTTGATTTCACACACAGACAGAAACCATGAAGCCCTGGTCAGGCTGGGTGCTGCAGGATCTGTGTTTGGTGTGCACGCCGTGGCGGAGGAGAGGGAGGGCGGCGGGGGTGGATCTGGGGCCAATCAATAGCGGCCGGCTCTCTTACGACCCCCGAGTTCTTGGCGGTTTGGCTGGCGGGCTGGAAATCGATGTGCTGGACCAATAACTCAGGACGGGGTGTGGATTAGTGAACTGTCAACTAATCAGAGAGTTCCTGAATCTGACACCGCAGCCATTAACCTATCGATATGACACTTGGCACCGGCACACACTCTCACACATGAAAATATATACAAGCCCTGATGAGGACACGCTCGTAAAAACCCGCAGCGGCTCGCACATTTCTGCACGTCAGCAGGGGCTTCACGCAATACGACAAAAGAAAAAAAGTGAATATTAGAAATCATCACAGAGCGCTGGTGAAAGCCATTTTTGATCAGAGGACCCTTTATGAACTTTAAGTGACTCACAGTGTGTTTTTGTGGAGGAAATCTGAGTTTGACACAGCAGATATACATGATATTTCTGAACAGATGTCAATTTTGTTGCTTATTCTTCACATTTGATTTTTATTTTCTCAACATTTGTCTCCAAAATGTTCTTTGTGCCTCTGACAAAAAGCACAGAAAACTCAAAATGTCCCCTTTAAATGTTTTTCATTTCCAACAGTAAATGTTTTGGTAGAAAAGCTGGAAGAATTCGGCGCCTGAAGGTCGGATGAGCCACACAAAGAGCACCTAAAACTTATCGAAGCGCTGCATTTAAACCGCGCTCTCTGGAGTCACTCCTGATTTACGGATCATTTGAACGGCCGTCCTTCAGTTTCATTACATGCGTTGTGGGCCACTGCTGCTTTGACCTCTGACCCCCACACAAATAAGCACCGTCTGAGCTGCTGAACCAGAAATTTCAGTGTCTTCCACCTTCGTTGTGCATGTAGCTCAGCTGTAACAAGGCAATTCAATCCCGTTTTAGGTATTCAGAGGTGAAAATGTTAAAGTTTCTGATGCAGTTGCCTTTGCTAACAAAGATCAGCTTCAGTCCTGAACTTTCCAGAAAACGCCGCTGCTTTTATTCAACCTTTCTGCTCTGGGTCTGTATTGCGTCCACTGAGGTCTTTTCACCCGTGTTCCTCCGGTGTGGCGCTACAGCCTCATTCTGCAGCTTCATTTTGCATTATTCTTCTTTATTCTCATGTCTCTTTCTACTTCTTTTTTTAAAAGGGGGATTATTTTGGGGGGTAATTCCATTGAAACCGCTCTGAAATAACTTGACTTGGCATGTGCCTATACAAGGCTGCACAAAGGCCTGCAGGAATACCATTCAGTAATGGGGTAAAGAAGGAGAAGAATCGGGACAAAAAGCCCGAATGTGAGTGAGAGAAAGTGTGTGTGTGCGTGTGTGTGTGTGTGTGTGTGTGGGTGTGCACAGCTGAACTGAGAGAACAAAATCACCTGCGAGGAAATAAGACAGCCAGAGGATGAAAGGGCAGCAGACTCTAGGAGGAAATAATCAAGTGTTGAAGAGGAGAGTGGAAACACTCACTGCATCAAATTTTATTCAATTTAGGAGCCAATTTCAGGAAAATTTCAATATTCTTTAAGGATAATATGTCCAGGTGAATAAAAAGGTGATCTACTATGCTTCCTCAAAGAGGTTAGGATACAATAGAAACATGTTCATTACTTTTTTTTTTTGCACAAAATCAATCTTAGATAATGAGATTTTAGTCTGATCAATTCTGCCTATTTTGAGATCTTTTTAGGGTCTATGTCACTTTAAATCCTCAGAAGCTGCTGCTGACCACACCCCCAACTGAACATTTACACCCACACATAAAAATGGCTGCAAACAGATGCGCAACTATCCAACCATACATGCACAACAAACAAGAATGCAGCAAGTGGTTTAACAACAAAACACTTGTCTTTTCCAGCAGCCACTGTACAGACCATATAGCAGGAAAACCAGCTGACCAAACATGCTGGAGCTCCGCTTGGTTTCCAAGGTGATGTAAATGTAATAGATTACAAGTTTCTTTCATAACTTGTATACATTAATAGCATCAAAAGCTTGATCAAACATGTAAACATCACAGCTTCAATTTATTCAGTAAATGCAACTAAGAGCATAACAGCCAATGTAAAAATAAAAAAAGAAAACTGACAAAATCAAGAAGTTGACAACCTCAGTCAAATATCTAAAAATAAACTGCGACAAACCTTTCGAGTGGTTAAGAAAGTGCAATTCTAAATATAACGTAAAAGAGATGATAAAGCACAGACCACAGACACTGTCACTGCACCTGATATAGAATTTTTTTCAATAACAGGACCGATACCAATATTTGATTGTTGCATCTCTGGTAGTGATTAAACCATTAGGATTTTTTTTTAAATGGCTCGTCTTCCAGACACCAAACAACATAAAGTTATTTAAGCACTTAGGCTGTTTTTAGAAGCAGTTGAGATCCAAATGGACCTACAAACATTTGAAAAATGCAAGTTTTGCATAATGGGTGTCCTTTAAACGTTGTGCAGTTTTTCACATGTACTCGTGACAAGTGGATTTTCTGAGAGACAAGCAAGGGAAAAATAGAACATGTTCACTAGAAATGAAGAAAAAGCAGAACAGACAACCAGAGGAGTGGTGGACGGGAGGAAGAGGGGCGGGCGGGGAGTGCGGTCTAACGATAAGAGCTGCAGGGAGAAAGGCGGAGAGCTAAAAGAAAGGAGGAACGGAGGCAGGTTACCGCATTACAGCCGCCGAGAGAAAAGGCAAAGGGTGGGGGTCGGGTGAGGAGCGGGCCTCCCACACACTCCGGATTAGGAAACATATGCAGTGGAGTAGTGAGGGATTAGAGGGTGAAGGAGAGCTGGAAGGAGCAAAAGAATGGTTTCTGGGAGTAGAAGAGGGCTGTAGGTAGTCGGCCAGGCGTGTTTTTTCTCCTGCACCCCTTCCCCCCACTCAGTCCTACCTTCATCTTTGAAGCTGTGGGATGATTAGTGTGGAGGGAGCCGGAGGAGGCCGTCTGCTGGAGATATCCGTTGAGCCGGTCGGTTCCTGAATACGAGACAGCAGAACTTCAGACCAGAGAGCAACGGTCAGGGATCAATGAGGAAACTAATTTTTTTTGTCATTCATATTTTGTGGATTATTAGTTTTTGTACATCACAAATGGAGCTAAACAATAAATAAATAATATACAGACACATGATCTATATCAACAAATAATACATGTGATTGAATCTTAAATATATTCACTAAACTCTGATCCAGAACCGCACAGCATTCTGGGAGATGTAGGCAGTGGAAAGACTCAGCCTGTGACAGCTAGGTAGGCTAGGATCATGGCATCAACTAACTCTCCCACTCTTTGGTTACCTAGCAACTCAATGCTAGGTAACCATTCAGTTACCTAGCATTGTAACTGAACCAAGTAATTGGTTCAGTTACAATTACTGAACCAATTACTATTATTGGTTGCCAATTACTATTATTAGTAATTGGCAACCAATTAGTAATTGGCAACCAATTACTTGGTTGCCAATTACTTGGCAACCAAGTAATTGGCAACTTGGTTGCCAATTACTGGCAACCAAGTAATTGTTGCCAAGCAACCAATTACTTGGTTGCTTGGCAACAACCTGGTGAGTAAGTTGGGCAGCAGCAGTTTAAGGTTTCACCAATGTGCCTCATAACTGCTTTAAAATACAAAACAAAATGACATGAAAGGAAAACTGGATAAAACAGGACAAGACATGTCACCAGTTTGGCAGCATTTCAGATATTTAAAACAAATCAATTATCAACACCATTTTTATTTTTTGTATTGGAGTAATCATGAAATTACTACTTCATTTTCCTAATATTACGATTTTACTCTGGTAATATTTCAACTCTATTGTCATCCAAATATATATATTTTTTTAAATATTAAGTCATAGAGTTGAGCTGAATTCAAGGTCCAAATAGACAGAAGCAGTAAAACACACTCAAACAAAATGGCCGCCCTGCGCGTGCTTACATCACTCCAACATATGGACACACAAGGAGTGCATTGGTGGAAAAATATTGAGATTTTTCAAAGATTAATCAAACTTTGTGTTTTTGAGGATTTAACAAATATAATTGATTTATCGCCCAGCTTTGTGGTTATTTCAGCAGGACGACACAGAATCCAGTCCAGATCCGTGTCCAGTTGGGAAAACTTTCACAAAACATTTCCGTCATAAACCCGTGAAGAAGAGCTGCCCCTGAACCCCATCGCTGTCATCGCCTCGCTTGACAAGTCAGGTGTGTAACGGAGGCGAACTGACCTCTAACCTCCTCCAAAGCACAACAACATGGCAAAATGGTGCTGTAAGTGTTTTGTGAAAGGAGTTAATCACAACAAGAGACACTTAAAGCAATCATTTTGAATTTCTGTCTGCTAAAAAAGGAAGGAAAATTACAGATTTAATGTTTATATTCATCTACGACTCCACTGATTTCTTCTTCTCTGATGAAAACCTCAGACATTTTGGCTGATCCCGTTTGTTTCGAGCCCTTAATTTTCACATAAAAAAGTATAATCCGGAGTAAAATCAGGCACAATTTAAAAATTCTATATCTAAAAAGTCCAGGAGTGTTAAACATACATAACATTGTTAATGTGGAGGGTAAATGTCCCAAAGTGAGCCATCTGTTGTCACAGGACAGAAAACATAAAAACATTCCAACCCTGATAGATTAAAAATATGAGTTCATCCAGCTCCGTTGTTCCGGATTTAATGTCTTAAACAGAAATATGTTTTTAAACAGTATTTTTTATATTTACTTAAATATAAATATAAATATTTTTTCTGCACACTGCAATTTCCACTGATGTTGATAAACGTGCTGCAGATTTATACATTTCAGATTTTTCAGTTTTGTTCCCACGCTGCTGGATTCACTACAAATATTCATATTAAACTTTGACACAACTTTCACTTTGTCACTATTAGTAATAATAAAATAAATTTAAAGCAGCACCTCAACCTAAAAGAATCTGCACACTTTGACACACAGTTTTACAAACAGTGTTGGTGTGTGTCTAAAAATTGAAAATAATTTATTCTCTTAATTGTTTCAGGAAATCAACAGGCTTCTGCAGAACAAACGGATGCGTGTTTATGTTGTTTATTTCTTTTAATTTGTTAAAAAAACAATAGAAAACTGATAACTTAAGAGCCGATCAGAGATTTTCAGTGGCTGTTCAGTTTATGCTGCAGAAAGAGTCAATCAGACCGTGTGCTCTGTTAGTTTGTAATTGTGTGTTTGCGTGTGCGTGTGTGTGAGTGTGTGTGTTAAGATGCCATGTCATGGGTCAAGGTCAGGTGTTGATTTACAGGAAATCTGTGGTGAGATAAAGGGAAGTAGAGACAGGAAGTAAAATAGAGAATGATGATGCTGAAGGTAAAAACGACAATAGTCGCTGATTAACTGCAACTTTTCTCCTCCGGTTTTTTTACCTGTTATTAGTGAAAACTAATTATGTGAATTTAAAAGCAGAAACATGTTTAAATCTGCATCCTCTTTTCCTCCAGACTTATTCCTGAATACACACACAGTCTTCTGCAGCAGAAATGTCAACCTTTGTTAGATGGGGTCAGGCGTCTGGGATGAAGCTGACCTTTGACCTGCAGGCCAGACCAGCTGGACGGAGAGCCGGCTGATGTGCAGCATACGTGATGTTTGTGTTTCTGTGCGTCAGTAGCGAGGAGCTGGATTTACCTCATCAGATCCAGAGGCGGCGGCGGCGGGTCGGTCCGCTCGTTACGGCGCCTGAACACGGGCGCGGCATCGATCCGTCCAGGTCAGACGCAGCCCGATCCTGTCCTCTTTAGTCCGGCTCGCTCGCCCGTCCTCGTCTTTTTCTTTCTTACGTGGGTTAATATCTCATTAACTGCTATTATCTTCACACCAGTCACCGCAGCAACAGCCGCCTGGACACGAGCCAGCAATTCCCCGTAGCCCTGCATCCTGCGGATCAGACAAGCAATGAGCAGATTATTGGAAATCAATCCCAGGGAGTTACTGTTTTCCTGACCTCCCAGGCTGCGGCTGCAGTATTTACACAGGAACGCTGGTCAAATGTTGACTGCGGCGGAGTTTACACACGTGTCGATACATGCAATGATGGGAGTCAATAGGGCATGAGAGGGAATAATCATTCTGAGGTTCATAAATCATAAAATACAAGAACAGAATGGTGGTTTTTGATCTCACGTTTATCTTAAAAGTGGATTAAAACATTCTTAAACTCATGGTTTAAAACGGATATTATTCCATATGATTGGTTACTTTGAAATTAATGCCTCTAAGATTTGTGAGAGTCCCTGAAACGGCAGCAAACCATGGGGGGTAGAGTGGGCCCCTTATCAGCATCTGAGCAGTCCTGATCCGTATTTTCCACGCTGCAATGAGGAAATATTATTTAAGGGTGAGCTGGTCAGGTTTGGCTACACCACTGTGCCACCCAAATATCCTGAAAATTATTATTATTTTTTTTTATTTAAACATTTATTTCTACTTGGTAGTGTGTTTTTAAAACACCCAAAACTTCATATGAAAAGCTGAATAAAATATTTTTTTAAGATTCATTTCCTGTTCTGGAAATAAATTAAAATTTCCTCTGAAATTATTGTGTACTGCAGGTTCTGGTGCAGTTCATTCTTTTCAAATAGGAAACGTTGAAAATTGCCTTCAATTTTTAGGTCCTGCTGTAAAATTACTCCAAGGGAAACTTAATTTATTAGCATGATATGGAAGGAGACAGAAAAATCTGTAGATGTTTTATGTGACTTGTTGTCGTATTTAGAATATTTTACAGAATGAAATTGTCTTGTTTTTATCTCGTTTTGTTGCTGTGTATCCCAGGACACTTTTGTATTTCTTTTTCTGGTTAAATAAAGTTTACAAACAAACACAAACAATGTGCTTAAGAAAACAAGTCACAATTACGTCTTTTTGAATCAGAATTCTGAGATTAAAACCAGAATATAACATTTCCTAAGACAACACAAAAAAATTATTTTTTTTTTTTTACTTTAAAATGATTTAAAAGAGTTTTTACCTGCTACTTCCGGGGTTTCAGCTGGTCGTTGACGCTAACTTAAGCTAACAGTAAAGATGGCCGACTAATGTTTCAGTTTCAGAGTTCTGGGAGTTTAAACTTCAGCTACAATTTGTATTTTCTTATAAATATTTTCTAAATAATCCCACTAACGGGTGGTTGACGAGCTCAAAGCTAATTTTGCTAATTAAAGCAAAGAAAACTCACCTGTCTCTCTTTGTGTTGCTTAGCAACAACAGTAAGGCGGCTGGAGGAACTATGCTGCCGCTGCGGAGGGATACCTTGTAATTTATAAAATAAACACCAAACTAGCAGGTAATATGGGGAGTTTTAGAAGGAATATGTCTCCTAAGGCCTTAAAAACGACCCACCTCCCCGCCGTTTCTCTCTGTTCCTGGTAGCTGATCGGCTGAGGGGTTGTGCAGATTGGAAAGTGGCCGGCTGACCTTTAACCCTGCGGTCGCTCCACAAAATGACGGGCCTAAAATAAAAGGTAAAGCGGCCGTCACCAAATACAGATCATGTTTACTGTGAGAATAAAGGCAGAAGAATGTAGATCATGTCATTTTTTTCAACTGTTTTCATCATGATTATTATTGTTATTTGCCACTCTTATTATTTATCCGCTCACATCATGCTCATCCGCCAAAAATAAATGAAAAAATAGTATTTGTATTTGTATAATATTTATTATTCTTTCGTTTTATGAAAGAGAGAAGCAAACGTTTGGGCTTCTCTGAACAGTGTTGGACTCCTGGGGAACATGTGGCCCTCCAGATATGAATCTGTTATTATTCATCAATTCAAATGAAAGTCATGAAAGTGTCGCGACTCGGACGGAAAATCGATCGATGACAAATTTGAAAGTCTTTTTCAATCACAATGAGGGGATTTTTTTTTCTTCCAGAGGTCAGTGTCTGTCTGGGTTTGATCTTCAACTAAAGGAGAATAAAAAAAAACAAAATAATTTGCATGACGGCCTGTGGACACGTTATTTAAAATTTACATTTTTATCTATTATAAATAAAAACAAAAACAGATTATTTCTAAGAATATATCAAAGCTTCCTGCTGTACTTAACTGGGCCTTTATGTAATTTATCTTTAGATACGTAACTGATGCTTTAAATTTCGTTAAATTCCACATTTGTAGTTGTAATAATATGCAGTTTTTCCTCACTTTGTATATTTTTTATTAGTAAAACTCCTTCCCATTGTTATGGTGCGGCGTTCAGGTCGTTTACAGCCAATAAATAATCAAATTAACGGCAGATCAGTACAAATGATCTGCCGAAATGACCAGATATTATTTTCGAGTTGCTTTATCAGGGACATAAAAACCCTAAATGTCTATTTTCTTAAAGTTATTCTTATTTGCATACAACCAAATGTGTTCTAATTTTGCGGGACATAGTAAAGCTATTTTGATTCGTTAAAAGGTACGTTTCTATTTGCAAAACGAAAAAATAAGATCATTTTTAAAATTCGTGTTTAAATAATTCGAATATGTAGATTATAGCATTTTTAAAGCATTATTTTATTGTATTATTAGAAATATTTGAAAGGCTGATGAAGTGCATTTTTTATGTAAAATGTGTGCGTTGTTTTAACAGAAATTCATTTGGTAAAATGTATGTTCATTATGTAAATAGCAGCTGATGAACGAAAATCAACTAAATCCGCTTTGGAAATACAGTTTATGAGTGTAGATGCTGTAATTCTTGACAAATAATTTTTGCATCTTTTAGGTGTGTTTTTATTCTTTAAGAAATAATTCAGAATTTAAATACAATTTTAAATTTTTCTTACAGAATTTACCAAACGGAGTTCACTTCAAAAATGTGCAAATGCTGAAAATAAATTAAATATTTCTGTTTCAGAATAAATTATAGATTGTCTTCAAATTAAATGCATATTATTGGAGGGGATAAACATTTAACTGGCAGGAAAACGTGAGTCCAGACGCCACCGGCAGCGCAGTGATTGGCCTGAGCAGTTTATCGATCTGGGTCTGTGGGATCAGCGGGGCGTGTCGGTCCTGCTGGGTCCAGACGGGGAACCGGGTCTTGGACTCGGTGTGTGTGGATCCCGGATCTCCGTTCTTTCAGAAGAGATGGAGGACATTCTTATTCTGCCGTCATTTCCGGTCTTGTTCAGTAAAGATTAAAATACTCCAACGTGTTTCTGGTGCAGCATGTCTTCCTCCTGCAGCCGGGCCGCCGTCTCTCCTGCTCTCTGCTTTTAATTGATTTATGCCGTAATTAACTCAGTGTTCCCATCGATCTCCCTGCGGCCGCCTCCACATCAGACACCTCATTATTTCCACGTTAAGCAGAATAATCCCGCCTAAATACAGAGAAGATTCAATAACAATTAGAGCCTGCTGGTGATAAATACTCCCGCTCGGCCCAGCTTTCCCTGAAAAGGCTGGAGATCTTAAGAAAGAGCGCTTGTTTAGTTATTATTATGGACAATGCATGACGGAAAACCAGCAGATTTAGACTGGACACCTGCAGCTCCTCATGCAGACCAATTTACCGGATTAACCGCTGCAGCTCACCGCCAGCACATCAGTCGCTTTGATTCGGGGAGTGGCGCATTTCTGGGTTCGGTTCAGCAGCTGCATGGGAGGGAAGGAGGTCAAACTGGCCTCCAGGCAGCAGATCAAGCAGCGCCGGACTCCTGCAGCCTGCTCCTGGTTTCACCCAACCCTCTGCAGAGTTTTCTGCTCCTCACAGCTAAATCACCATCCTGTTAGGAGGCACGGCGGCCGGAGCTGCTCTGATCACAAACAGCATGCCTGGATAATGAATTTCAATCCTCCCGCAATCATAATTAACACTCTGCAGAAGATTTTTAGTGGAAATACAGATGCTTTCAGGTTTTAATCTGTTTTCTCTCTCTGAAAAAGCCCAGGCTTATAAGAAAATACAACAGAAAATCTGCTAAATGCATGTTTGTTTATATATGTAAATGTTGCAAAAGCAACAGTTTTATGAATAAAAAGCAGAAAAAAGTGCAATAATTTGGAGGAATTAACATGTGAAGCAGGTACATTTTAAAATGACAAAACAGGAAGGAGTGTTACACCAATTAACTCCTCAATGAATAAATCAAGAACTGCTACAATACGCAAAACTAGGTCTAAATGCAATAATAAATGCACACGGTCCTCCTGCCAGAAGTAACATTCTGTAATTGATTTTCAGGCTTTATCGTTTAAAATGGAACAAAAACATCTGCAAAATGCAAAAAAGCAGCTGCTTTATAAAAGATATGTGTGATTATGTATGGTCAGTCATATTTTACATACTGTGTTCTTTTTAAATAATTTTAGCTGGATATATGTACTCATACATAGTTGTGTATATTGTTTATGTAACAATTTCCCACATGGGATTAATGAACAATCTGTCTATATATGAAATAAACAAAAGCTGCGTTTTAAAAAATTACATTAAAATGCTTCAAAAACTGTTTTATGAATAAGAAAAAGAAAAACATGCATCAATTTGGAGAAACAAAACAAGTGAAAATCAACTAGGAGAGAAATATCAGACAGAATTAAAATATACAGTAACACCTAAATACTTAAAGTGAATTAGAACTGCTACAATAGATAAAAATACTTGCAAATAAGAAATGTAAATACTGTAATAAAGTGAACGCTGCCTCGTAATCAACAGCTGAATTTATTTATTTATTTTTTTTTTACAGGAAATGCAGATATTGAGATCTGTCAGGGAATAGAGATGAAAATGTGAGTCCTTGCCAACCATATGAAAACGGAACAAAAACATTTGATATGTAAATCAGTATTCGATAAATGTTTGATAAAAACGTATATAAATGATACAAAAAACAACAGTTTTATGAGTAAGAAGCAGAAATTATGCAGAGATTTGGAGAAACCAGGCAAGTAAAAATTAACATGAAGAGCAGAGAAATATTAGAAAACATTAAGTTTTACCTAAATGCATAATTAAAGTGAATAGGAACTGCTAAAAAATAATAAAAAAAATATGCAAGTAGGAAATAATGAAGAGCACAGAGTTCATATTTAGTAGATTTTTTATAGGACACACAGACTGAATCAAAGAGAGAATACAGAGATGAAAGCCTCTAGTAGAAAATATAAACTGTATGCAGAGAGGCGCAGTTGGTAGAGCTGTTGCCTTGCAGCAAGAAGGTCCTGGGTTCGATTCCCGGGTTTGCATGTTCTGCCTGTGCGTGCTTCATCCCAGTCCAAAAACATGACTGTCAGGTTAATTGGTTTCTCTAAATTCTCCCTAGGTGTGTGTGTGTGTGTGTGTGTGTGGTTGTGTGTCCTGTCTGTCTCTGTGTTGGCGACCTGTCCAGGTGACGCCGCCTCTCGCCTGGAACGTGGCTGGAGAGGCACCAGCAGCTCCTGACCCACTAAGGGACGTGGATGGATGGAATCTCTGTATATTTGATGTCTAAATCTGTATGTTATGTGGATTTAAAAAAAAAAAGTAGTAAAAACAATAGTTTTATAAATTAGAAGCAAAAAAAAAAAAAAACATGCATTGATTTGGAGAAACCAAGCAAGTGAAATTAAAATTAACAGAGAAATATTAGACGACAGGAAATAATACCTAAATATGAAAATAAAATTTTTATAATTATTCTGTGCACAAACAGAACAGCTGTGGAGGAACCTGCAACAACGTTGCTTTGTTGCATTGAGGATCCAGCGACCTGCCAGCTCTCTGCTACAGTGTCATGCCTGGGATGGGAGGCATTGCAGGAGAGGTGTTGGAAAGAAAGGAAAGGGGACAGAAAGTAGAGGAAGAGGGAGGGAGGAGGGCTGGATGTATGGGTTAAAAGAAGGGGGCGGTTAGTGCTTGTGAATTAAACGCCGTGAGGCCCGGTGTCCTCGGCACGTGCACAGGGGCCCGAGAATAAAAGAGCTGCAGCCCATCTGGCTTTCAGGAGAAAAGAGAGGGAGGAAGGAGGGGGGGAGACGGAGGGAGAGAGACAGAGGGAGGGAGACGGAGTCCTGAGCTGTTCAGTGGACAAAACGCAGCGTCTGAGTTAATACAGACACACATTCAGGACGTTTGACTCCAACTGGGGGTCAGCCAGGCTTAAAAATGCAGACTTTAGCTGTAATTTGCCTCTAAGTGAGGCTGTGCTTTGATCCTGAAAGGGTCAGTGAGGCGAAAGGAGAGGGAGAATTATCTGAAACAGAGAAACTTTTAGGAATCAAAACATGTGAAGGTGAGCAAAACGGCGTGCAGAAACGCTCACCTTAAATCCATACGGAGGGTTTCTCCTCACATCCTGTTCCTCCCCTGCACTCAGCATCTTAGCTGTTTCCATGGCGACGGAGTTGAGACTGCAACCTGCGTGTATGTGTGTGAGTTTGTGTGTGTGTGGATGGCCACAGCAGCAGGTGATGAAGCTCAGCTCGCGGTCGACAGTGAGCTTCAGCGTCTGGGAAAGTGATTTCTCTCCCGTCTAATAAAACTTATATTAAGGTCATAGCAGATAAAAAAAAAAGAACAGGGGAAAAAAACCTAGAGACATCATTAGAGAAAGAAAAACAACTTTAGGTGGAAAAGAAAGACCTGGATGAGTGTGGGAGGAAGCAGAGAGTCAACAGAAATAAAAACACAAAGCCTTCAGTGAAGTGAGGACGCTGATCAGAGACTAAATAATACACATACTAAAATATTTAACCAAAACTACACATCTTTAACAAGTTTTTATGAAATCAGACCTGACTCCGTCCTTCCTTTCATGTTTTTACAGCATTTCTCAGGCAAAAAGCCCCAATTTTTTACACGTTTAAGATGATCTATCTAGGCTGCAACCTGAGAGGGGAGAAACAGCAATAACTGATAATTAAGACTCAATTCCTTTGACACATTTAAACATTACCTGGACAGTTGCAGCCAAAAGAGATAAAGCTACTGCTGAAAAGGCTTTTAAACATTTTACAGTCAGTAAAGTAAAGGTAAGAAATGACAGAGGGGCAGTGAGGCAGCAATATACAGCAGCAGGCGTCCTGACTGGAGGAAAGTAGCTCTCTTTATGCCATGACTTCATATGACTATTTTGATTATTCTGATCAGAAACATTCAACATCCATTGCTTTTTAATGATTACAGGAAATAAATGTATTAACTAAAAATGTTTTTAGATTAAAACAAAATCTTACCAACTGTTTTGGTCTGGTTTCTAGTGCAAATATCTTAGTACACGTGAAATAACGCAAAGCTACGTTACGTTTTCAGCAGGATACACCGGCTTAAGTCAATAATTCCTTTATATATATGCAAAAGTTAAATTTGCAGATTATTTCATTTATAACATGTGAAAAATGTTTTGTCTCCTCCAGACAAATGTGGATTTGTCCTTCCAGGTTTGATGTGAAACTTTAGACTTCATATCTCTTTTACTCGTTTATTTAGACTTATTTTTGCATGTAAAACACAATAACAACAATAGACTCGTCTGCGCCGCATTTTTTTATTGGTAATGATATAACAATGGAACAAGTACTTAGGTAACATGAAAAAGTTGGTTTATTTAATGTCGTTATTCTCTATGGAACACCCTCCAGGTCAAATATAGGTGAAATTTTACAGGTACACAGTAGGTAGACAACACAAACATGCCAACAATGCGCTAAAATACGAGGCTGAGACAGGAAGTTTTATGCCTATGGCTTTCCCAACATAAGTTAATCTTGAGAAAACATTTTTTTTCTTGAGATGATTGGTCAAATATTAAACCTGATTCCATCTGTCGAATGCATGCATCACGAAAAAAAATGAGGAAACCAGGAATTAACTCGTTATCTCGAGAAAACAATATATTATGAATTCGTCCGCTTTAGGCTTCCATATTAAAACGTTGACAAAGTGAAAATATAAAGTGTAAATAAGTAGATAACATGTACACAATCCCCTAACAGATGCCCCCAGTATTTTTTGAGGAATTTGGGTAAAATGACCCCACAGAACTGGGAGAACCGCGTCTTACTCACAAGTCTTCCTCCTGCTGCTGATGGTGGGCGGACACTTCCAGGCACACAACCCGGAAACCTTCAGGAACACGGAGTTCTCCGCAGCTTCAGCAAAACAACCCAGAGAAACCAGCTCAGATTTTCATCTGCGGTGCCACGTGGGGTACGTGGAGATCAGCATGGATGAAGGTGAAAATATGAAGGTGGTTCTACACAATAACCTCAGGTACGAACTAGCTAACATGATCCTCTGCAACTTTCCTGTGCGAAGCTCTGCGTTTACTAGTGATTGTATGTAAACACCGCGGAAACTGTGACCAAAAACAAAAACTTAATAGATGAATATGACTTTAACCCACTAGAAAGACCTGAGACCAAATCCAACTGTTATTTTAACGAGATTCTCTAATTTCCGCTTAGATTTCTGCTCAGACGGCTACGGGTAAATGATTTACAGCGGCACCTGGTGGCCACATGGCCGAACTGCAGCCGTGGCAGGCGAAGATTGGACGATGCCTCATTCATCCAGCTCTTGAAGGCCTTCTTCCTCTTCTGCCTCAGCTTGGCTCTCACTGTGTAAGGCAACACCAACACTTATTACATTTTTGTAAAAGAAAAAGAAATGGAGAGGAAAAGCTTCTGCTTTCATTTTTAAGGTTCAGATGTCAGAAACTGGTAGAACAACATATTAATCATAAGCAGTTATAGAGGAAGTTAGAGGTAGTTTTGGCTGCAATTGGTGTCAACTGTGTGCTAAAAATGGCAAATTAGACACTCAAGTTGTTCAGATTTCCACTATGGAAGTTAGGAATCATCTAATGCAGGGGCGTCAACTCATTTACGTTTTGGGCCAAATCAAAATCATGAATGTCTTCACAGGACTGTTATGAAAAATGTATTTATAAAACCATCCATTAGACTGTTAAAATATTAATAAGTAGTTGCTTCTACATTTGACGAGAACTTCTTGAATTTATATAATATGGAAGATTTTTTCCCACTGATATAACTTGGCTGTATACTGCAACAGGATATACTGAGTATATTTCATTGTCAATTTTGAGAAGAATCTCTGAAATAAGCTGGGAAATTTGAGCTTCAAAGAGTCAAAAATATTCGACTTTTAAAACTCAGAAATTTCCAAGTTTTTTTTTTTAATTCTTTTTTTATTTTTAAATTCTACCAAATTTTTGAAAAATTGCAAGGAAAAACTCAATCATTTTTTACTTTTGGGACTGAATTCCCCCCCCCAAAAAAATTTTCTTATCAATTTCTGAGATGAATCTTAACATTTCAGAGTTTTTTTCTAGCAAATTTTTTCACAATCAGAAAAAAGAAATTCTAGATTTTTTTTTTTTTTTTTAGCTGTTTCTAGCAAAGTTTACACTTTTCAAGTTCAGAAAGGTCCAAGTTTTTTTCCCCAAGAAAATGTCTGAAATTAATCTAAACATTTCTGAGCTTTTTTTGGTGGAAACTCATGCTTATTGTTTTTCTGTCTCTTGAGTCTGGACGGCCACATAACTACCTATGGCGACTTGGATTTGGTTCCGGGTCCTCGCGTTTGTCACGTGATCTAAAGTCACTGATAAATCCTATTTTTCCTCTTTTTTAGGATATTTTGTGGACTCTGCAAATCCATTTTCCCACCATGTGAGTATTTGGAGTAGGAGGATAATTTTCCATAAGGGTGAAAAACTATAAATGCATCCAACACTTTTTCTTTGCTCTCCTGCAAATCCTCCCATCAATGAGTTTGATCCCATTCCCTACATAGGTGACGAAAACTGCAGGGATTGGATTTTTAACCTCAAGCGGCCAGAAATCGTGTTCCTGGGAGTGTTCAGTGAGTGAAACCTAAACCTGGATCTGTTATTTCTGCCACAAAGTTTCCTTAAATGGAGCAGAAATGTCTCGCACACGCGGCCGTCCAAGCTGCACAGGGACTGTTTGATAACCTTGCAGAGGTAACGCGCCATGCTGGAGGAGGGGGAGCGGCCAGAGATTGGCTTTGCACGGACGCCTCGTGACTTTAAGATCCTATTTGGTCCACTGGCTTAAAATCTAAAAGAGAGAAGGAGGAAATCGTAGAAGTAAGGTGCTTTTGAGCAGATAAGTCAAGCTGGATGTGAATTAGTATTCTGAGCCACATCTTGGCGAATTAAGGTTTCTTTTAACACAGAGTGAAACCCATAACTGGAAACACAATCAAAATGTTTTGGGTAAAAATGAATAAAAATGTGTTGCAGTTCTGTTTGTTGAAGGCTTAGATGAAGATATATATATAAAAAATCATCAAATTAAATCTGTTTTGCTGTCATGTTACTGTAAAATCTCGTCTGAAGTTTTTTCTGTCTCGTACAGCTGCCATCTTTGTGATCATTGTGCTGGTGAGGATGAAGAGCGGACCTTCGTCACAGGAAAGGAGGGTGGAAGTGAGAACGATCTCTGGTGACGTCCAGAACGTGGTTCCGTTAAACCACGAGCTCAACATTAACTCTTAGGTCGGCTTTTTAGGTTTAATCTTTGCTTCAAACATGGTTGTTTTTATAAAGTATCAGCTTGGAGGATAAAAAGGTTAATATGTCTGACTATTGATTATTGATTGCTTTTACTCTTAGACAACAAACTGGAAATGGATGAATTCATACAACACTTTTGAGATATTTTATCTGCATTTATGTGACTGATGGAGTTGAGAGGATAATCTGCAGACGTCTTGTCAACATTTATGTATTTGTTTATTGATTTGCAGATATGAAATCTTAATGATGTTGATGCTTTAATGGAAGCATCTGCTTTGGTCAACCTGTTCACCGTAAACTGCTTTGTGATTACATTATTGCTCGTCTGTTTTATCTGTGCAGCGACGTAATAAACTGCAGAAACTATTTTTCCAAAGGGAATGATTAAAAACATTCTTCTGCTCTCTTTGTGAATGTTTGATATTTTTTTTTATATGTAATTTACCTCCAAAGTTTGAAGCACCTTAGAGTTTTATTATTTAGGGAATAAATACTGCAATCTCCAATTTTTTTCATTCAGATGGGAAGTCAATAGTCAATCAGATTGGAATTGATCAATTATGTTCTTTGATCGGCTCAATTACTGAAGCATCATTTTTTGTGTTTAAAAATAAAATCTGAGTTATGTTCTGCCACAAATTCAACATGCAGCAAATTGATAAAATGATACATAAAATTAAAAAAAAATCAGTAAGACATTGTCACATTCAGAGAGCAAAAATCTGTTTTTTCATGTTGCATTTTATACAAAATGACAGTTTTTTCACAACAGTGGGATAAACAAGCCATCACTTTTATATGTAAACATACTGTAGATATAAAATAATGTGAAATGAAGCTGTTTATTTATATTGACATATTTTACATCATTCTAAACTTAGATCACTGTAAAACATGATTATTTTAGAAGTTGATTATTCTGACAATAGGATAAAAAGTTGGCACACTTTGAATATTTCTTTCTACCACTTAAGCCTTTTTAGACAATATTGGAAATACATTAAAAGATGTAAATAAACATATAATCCAACTACTTTTTAAATGAGACATTTAAACATTTTATTGCTTAGAATACAATAACATAACTTTCCGTTAGTGAATGTTTGATCAGCTTTAGCACAGTATGGATCTGTAGCTAAATCCTTCTAACACCAACATGTGCAAAGCTCATGTCTTTCTGTTGGACTGAACATCAATACAGTGCAGAACTGCTGATCATTTCGTCAATTAACCCATTAATCGGAAAAATGTGCTTAATCGATATTTTTTCAACATAATTTGAATCAGGGGAAGCTAAAACTGCCACTTAAGGAATTCTGTGCTGAACATATTTACAGAAAAAGAAGAATTGATTTTCTCAAATGCTAAACGTTATTTTGTACAGTTTTAGCTTAATTGCTGTCCTTAGCATGTTTTTTTCATCAAAACTGGCTTTTGTTTAGTCTGTATACTCTATATAATCGATTTCTAAATTATTGGACATGTCCTTTTAAAATCTAAAGTTGTTGGAATCAGCAGGTCAAATCTAAAGGAAAGAAATCAATATCAGCCAGGAGAAATCTGATCGGTGTAAGTCTGGAAAAACACTTTAAAAGACTAGAGTCTGTGAAGACATCTGGAATTTAATAAAGTCTTTCTGCTGATGAATCAGCAGCTGTGTTTCCATTACAAATCCCACAATTTTGCAATTTCGGTGTTTCCGTTAAATAAGAAACGCAATTAAAATAACGTGAATAAATTTGTTCACACGCCACACAATTGACTTTCGACCACTTCCTGTCTTCTTCATCGTTTCTGCCAGTAGTAACATCCAGTTGTTGATCACGACTGATGTGTTCCACTGCAGTTTTACAAAACACACCAATTTCAATACAGCTGAAACCCACCACATCCTAGCGCAAAAACTTTTTACGATAAAATGCAATTTTTGTTTTTCAAAATGGCTGTGAATCCATTGATCAAATTTGTTTTTGTATTTCCAATTTGCACAGCTATATGATCAACGGAAACGCAGTTACAGATAATTTTCCACGTTTCTGGTCTAAAACGTGTTAAAATATGAATCTGTTCCATAAGTGAAGTGAACCGACGGCGTGCAGAAAGAGACGCTCAGATGTAGCGACGCATGCAACACTATTCATTATTAACACACTCAATATAGCAGCACTGAACACACACACGCAGTTCCTATTAACACAAACACACACTCGCACAGAGACAGAAGCCCTCCAGGACCCTCCCCCTGACCCTGCGACCTGGACGCCATGGCAACCCTCTGACCCATCCTGCTGTTGCTGTGGTAACAACCTTGGAGCATGTCTGACCACTGCCCCCCCCATCCAACACACAGACACACACACACCCCTGCACACACACCCTATGGCCCTGCAGCTGCCCCCTCCTCCTGCTCCACGCCGAGCCGAGGCAAACCGATCGATATTCTATCACACAGAACAGTGGAGCGAGAGAGAGGAGGCCACGGGCCAGCCAGATTACTGGAATGGGGGAGGGGGGAGGTGTGTGTGTGTGTGTGTGTCAGAGGAAGCAAAAAAGGTTTTAGGGAAGGTAGAGTGTTGGGGAGGTGTGGAGAAAGGGGTTTTAGTGTGCGGGTGTAATCGGGTAGGAGATTGAGAGATGGTGTGTGTGTGTATGTGGAGAGGATAAGAAAAGGATGTGGGTGTGGGTGAGTGTGTGTGTGTCATAATGAGTGGAGTGGAGCTGCAGCGCTACGAGGCATCTCCTCTCCTTTTTATATTCTAACAGATGTTTGCCGTTGGATCTGTGTCTGCGTGAGGCTGAGGATGAGGAGAGGCTCGGCGCGCGCGCAGCAACAGCCGCGGACTAACGACGCATGCAGCGCCGCAGACGTGCAGAAACCGCCTCACTTCCCCTCACTGTGAGCTCTGAACGCGGTTCATCAGGCCTGGGCGTAAACTATGACTCATGACTGTGTAAAATGTACAAAACTGGACTAAAAGAGAAGAAAAGCAGGTTTCAATTCTAAACAGAAACTGTCCATAACAGGGAAATAAATCTGAGAAGATTTATGGAGATAAAATGTTTCCCACCTGTCAAACTGTCTTCCTTTTATAAATTCAGCTAACAGTTGTGAACACAACACGCCAGAATGAACCAAACAAACCTGGATATTATAGAATGAGCTATTATTTACTATTATTTCCATACAAGCTAAACATTTTATACAGAAATATTAATACTAAATATTAAAAGGGTAAAAGTCCTGCTAATGTATTAGTAGATAATATATAAATTTAAGCATCAGTGGTCAAAAATATGTTGAATAAAAGTAAATAAAACAATTTAAATAACCTGGATGTTTAAACTAAACAGACACTGAAAAAGTAGATAAACTAAAATGTTTCAGGCCAGACTGAAAATTTCTCCTCTTCTCCCTCTAAACACATTTATGGCAAAAATGTGCCACAAAAAAATCATCACACATCAGCATTTTCTCTGTTTTTCTTTTTCGTAAACTACAAAAATTACATTCTCAAAAATACAATTCAATCCTTTAAACACTTTAAATGCCAAGTAAAATATTTCAGTTCTCATTAGTTCTTAAATGGAAACACACAAAACAAAAATTTTACTTGTTCAATCTGGTGGAATATGACAAAAATGTCAAATATCATCACATAGCAATAGCAATGTACTAAAATCAGTTATATTAATTTTCTTTGACATATCCAAGACTGTAATCATCCTATTTATTTTGTGGCTCTTTTTGTTTCAATAAACAACTCTGTAATGAAATTAAAGAAGACAATTTAAATGGCTATAGTGGAGAAAATAAGTGTTGAGCTGATTTAAGAGTGTTTTATGAAAAAAGCTGGAAAACATAAATAGGCAGTGTTCATATTTTTTTCCCCACAGTCGTTCTGAAGGGGAAAATGCATCACAGCAATGTAAATGACTTGAATTTCCATGAATTTCTGCTAAAAATAATAACTAGATAAAAACTAGTTTCAAAAATAACTCAAGTAAACATAAAAGTGAGAAAAATTTCCTATTTTAATCGACCGTCCAGAGAAATCTGTGCAAGTTTGTTGAAAAAGAACCTTAAAATTAATTCTGAAGAGGAAAATCTTTACATCTGATGTTTCACCTCCATTTCTGTGTCACTTTGGGATTTTTGAAGCACCAGTGTTGTCAGTTTGTTACGTTTTTGTTTCAAAAACTGAAGCAGGTTTTGAAGATCCACGTTTGGGTGGCGGGTGGGTGGGTGGGTGGGGGTTCAGGTTGTAGAGATGGGATCTACATTTATCTGTCATTTCCAACAGAGCAGGACGTCGGGAAGACATTTTCAGCAAAAGCTTAAGTCAAAGATCGTTATCAGAAGGAAAGTTCACATCACACAGGTGACCTTCTGTCCTCCTGCGGATGGTAAATGTGCTTAATAAGACATCCATCCTTCCATTATCTGCACGGCCTTATCCTTCAGAGGAGAGCGCCGACACTGGGGGAGGAAGGGCGTTTTATCGCCCTTTTTATAACTGGGTTCTTAGATTTTAGTCTTATTAGAAGATGTCTCATACTGGCTCATGATTTACTTTCCAAGCACTTGCAGCCGAGCTCTAATAGAAAATACAGCATATTTCTGCAGTTTTTAGCAGAAAGTATAAGGAGGTGACCCATTTCCCTGGGTCACAACGCTGGGAGTCAACTGGGCAGCAGCACTCATTTGCTCTGTGAGCCTTGTAATGGTATTCATGAAACATGAACACCAGTGCTCCCAGTCTGAGTGTGTGTTTATTTGCACAAGTGAAGAGATTCTTAAAAAAAATAAAAAATTTGCTCAGAAGAACAAGGACAAAGATCGCAGCTGCAGGTGGCCCACATGTTTCTACAAATTTAGATTAATTCCTGCTGGATGCCAGATTTCAGTTCAACATGGCTGCCTTCTTGTCTGCTGGTTGTTTAGTTGATCACCGTGTTATGATGGTTTAGGTCTCAGAGGACATCAACGTGGAGATTTTTTTTTTTTTTTTAATTATAATTATAGACATTAAAACACAGGTTTTAACTATGTAGACTGTGAAGAAGATGTTCTTTGAGCTGAGTTTTGAACAAAGTAGTGAAGAATGAAGCATCTTGGTTTGAAAGTGGTGAATACATGAGGACAGCTTGAACAAACAGCAACAAAGGCCAAAATGTTGGTTTTATTTATATCCAAGTGAAACTAGACCAGAACTTTAGGAACCATCTTTCTAGACTTTTCCCTTTATAATCAACTTCTAATAGTGATTTATAGATTTTAAGATTTAATGAAAACTAAGATGTGATTTATACAAATCCAGGGTTTGTACACTTTTCCCACAGTACAATTCAAGCACTTTTCAAGCATTTTCAAACTTTTCCAGCATTTTCAAACTTTTCCAACACTTTGGAGGAAAAAGATAATAAAAATGTATTAAAAAAAATATTAATATTATCTTGTGATTGTTTTCTACATTCTGTTTTGAAATGTTTCTCTAACACTCACTATCCACCTCATTGGTCTGAGAAAGATACAAAAAAAAAAATAAATTAAAAAAAAAAGTCCTTGCTTTGTTTTCTGGCATTTAGCAAATAGAAATAATTTTGGTAATCCTAATTGATCCAAAACAAGAAAAGTTTATTCTTTTCTTGTTTTGGAAAAACAAGAAACTGTCTGTCTCACTTCAGACAGTGAGAAAAAAAATGTGTCCATCTTTTCATAAACTCCTGGAAGCGGCGGCCATGGGTCTGATTAATGCGACCACGTTCGCCACATCCTGAGCGAAAATCCCTGATTGGATCATCCATTGTTTGTATTTATTGATAATTTATTAATACATGTTAATATTTAGCTTGTTGAAAATATTGTGTGTGCTGCATTTTGTGAAGATGTCTAAAGTCAGTATTGGCCAACGTTCCACCGTTCCTCGACACGTTGAACGTCTCCTTACAAGTTTCCTATTGAATTGTGGTCCAGAACTCGACTGGCTGCCGACTTCCTGTTTGGGTTCTTTATTCCGTAAAAACACAAAATCGCCTTTTGAAATAACCTCTTCTGGTATGTTGAAGGATTCAAACTGACCCCTAATCACCTGCTATGGGATACACATGCACTTATCATGACGCCTGCACCACCATGCATCACCGTGGAAACCCAGGGCTAATATGTGGTCAGCTGGCTACAAAGAACAAGTTAGTCCATAATCATATCTCTGGTTTTCTTCAGGCCAGTCATTATCCAGTCTGACGAAATTCAACCTTCATCTTTTTACTTCTGTACTCACAGGTAAATGCAGAGCTTTGATGACTCTGTAGCAGATCGTTAGCTGAGTTATTGGCCTTTTGGATTTTCTTTCAAACAGTAATTTGTTTTCTTCCGACTCTTCCTGGCTTTCATTTCCTTTTGAAAGTGTTTGCGATCAACTCAGAAGGCAATTTTGGTCTTTTCATATTTTACAATTAACTTTTTAATCAAAGTACTGGTATTATTCTTTCAAAAGCAGTGATCAATCTGGTTGATGATGCTTAATGCTGTTATTTTTAGCAGGTTTTTATCTCACAAGCATTTTTTCTACACAAAGGAGATTCAAATCACTGATGAAAGATAAAAAGATGTTCTGACCAAGTTTCACTGTAACTGAATGAGTGGGATGATTATTTTTAAGATGAAATTCAGAAGACAACTAATGAAATTGTAAGACGCTACGTTAACCTGTGGGGTTAATGTAGGTTGTTATTTTATAGAAATGTAATCCAGGTAATGTGGGTTCTGTAATATGTCTGACTTTTCCAGGAGTCCTCCTCAATGCTGCATTAGGTGAAGAAATTAAGGTTTACATTTGTCATTTCATTTAATGTTTTTCCATTCTTTAGGAATCATAATAAATGCATTTTCAGTCCTGATTTGTTTATTGTCCTGTTTAAGTTCTTGTGAGAAGAAGAGACAACTTGACACTGCTGCCACATGTAAGAGTTGGTCACAGAATTTATTCCCATTTTTTGACATAACTCCACACAAAAACAAACTGGAGGTCAAGCTGAACAAGAGAGATCCTTCTGTTTTTATTTCATTTACTTCAGTTTTTTTCATCTGCTGCTGTTTCAGGAACTAAGGTACAGGGCCTTATTCCGCATTTTCCATAGATTTAAAGAATGAAACTGGAGAGAAATCTCTTTTTTCTAGGACACAGAAAGATTGTTTTCTTTATTTTTTAACGGGGAAGGGAACAGGAGTGAGATCCGGTCGGGAGTTTAAGAAGGACGGAGGGTTTCCACAGTGTTCACAAACAGACAGAAACTGGGACAGATAGACAAGAGGGGTGGGGGGTAAGAAGAAGAGGGGGGAGGAGGAACGGTGTGCTTTGTCATGTCCAAAT
This sequence comes from Girardinus metallicus, assembly GCA_903067095.1. Lineage (NCBI taxonomy): Eukaryota > Metazoa > Chordata > Actinopteri > Cyprinodontiformes > Poeciliidae > Girardinus > Girardinus metallicus. Next base: position 83,393 of record CAEGAE010002574.1, read on the forward strand.
GAAAACAAGCAGCTCTCAGACCCACTCTGAACTTAAAAGAAACACAAAACTTTTACAAACAATTGAGTTTTTAAAAAACACACAGTCATCTATTAGAAAACGATTAACAGAGAAGAATACAGGGATGGGAGGAGGGGGGAGGGGGGAGGGAGTGGAGCGTTTCTTCCACCCTGCCGGGGGCGTCGGTGAGCGCTTGGCTCACTGGTGAGAAGAGGGGCAAGAGGAGGACGGCAGTGAGTAAAGAGGAGGAGGAAGAGAGGAGGAATGGCAGTGATTACGCAGCTGGATCTAGGCCGTTCGACTCCAGGAGGTGGACAGAAACGGGACGTCCGCTCCGTTCCGGAGGCGGGCGGGAGCTGCCTTGGGTTTGCGGAGGAACAGTCGGGTTTTTAGAACTCGTGGACCGGGATGTTTGCGGAGCACCGAGCAGCGGCGGAATATCGAGCGCGCCAACGAAGAGCGGCTGAAGCCGGCAGTGGAGGAACGATGTCGGCACAAACTGTGGCTCTGGCAGATTAGAGCTGTACAGACTTTGGATAGAAAAAAGGACAGAAGGACGGAGAGGATGGGGAGGGGCTGTAACAAGGCCGCGCCTCCCCCATCCGCAACCCTTCTGCTGTTGGTCCTCTTGTTGTCTTGGCAGTTGTGTTTTTAGTTTAGAAATAAACATGGGGGAGTGAAGAAAAGATGGAAGGATGAGTAAACATCATTTCCTTTAGTATTTTAGAGAAAATGAAAGGAGCAACAGATGAGTGGATGGAGAAGGGAAGGCAGGGACAGAGGCAGGGGCGAGTTTAGGGAAGGATGGGACAGAAGCAAAGGATGCTTTGATGATTTAATAGTAAGTCTCTTTTTCCACCCAGCCTGCAGAGACAGAAGAGGAAGAAAGGAACAGGAGAAGAAGAGGGAGCCACCAGTTACTGACTCAGTTTCATGACTGAAATGAGCCTCTGCTATCAAAGTGGGTGAGGGTCTGAACTCACCTCCAGGGTCTCGGCGAATGATGAGTTTTCGGATTTCGTCGTAAACAAAGATGAGGAAACTGTACGGAAACGCACAGAACCACCAGGTGGGCCTGAGGAGAAACAAGAGTCAGGGTGAGAGTGGATCGGGACAGACCGGGCCTCGAAGGGGAGAACAAAAACTAAAAAAAATAAAATAAATCACTACGCCTTACTGAGCTGCTAAAACAAGGTAGGAGAGGAGAACTAAGACTGTGGTAACTGGATTTAAAGAAACAAATGACCTTTATCTGAATTTACTGTCCTTTGCTGGTTTGAACGTGTAGTGTAGGTTTCTTACTTGAGTGGGTACATCCGGAGCCCCACGTCCAACCCGGGGCAGTAGGACAGGAACGCAGCCAGAGCCGTTTCCTCAAACAGCCCAAAGATCAGGATCTTATTCCTGCAAAACAAATGAAGGAGAAACCGTTTGAGCGATCACAGGTAAAATGCAATGTTAGGAGAATTTAAGATGCAGCAGGAAATCCAGAGTAACAGAGGAGCTCAGAGTTCAGCCAGACAAAAGCAAAAGTGTGGACTCGTCTCAACTTGCTCTGTAATCACATCCTCATCAGGCTCTAATGCTGTCAGAGAACAGCGCTCTGCAGGTCGGAACATCTGGTTTATTACTGCCACCATGTGGCTGCAGTGAGGAACTGCAATGTTTGAAAAGCCGATTGAAAGCTGGATCTTTTTTCCAGATTTTTCACCTGCGACTAAGCTCAGACCTGCTTAAATAAACTTCCTGGTTCAAGAATTTACTGCCAATCTACTGGAAGATCTGTAATCATCTGAGGATACAAGCCGTTTCTTTTTAAAGAAAGCTTTTCATGATCAGAATTTTTTTATGATGTATTTTTGCCAACGCTTTGAGATCATTTCGTCCTCACTTCATTCCCTGCTGGAAGACAGAGTTGCGTCTGGTCTTGCAGATGATGACGTCGGCCCACTGCACCACCACGATGCTGACGAAGAACGCTGTGTGGCAGGTGAACTCTACAATCTTCCGCTGCTCATATGTCTGGCAGAAAAACAGAACATGTTCCTGTTTCAGTGCTGCTTGCCTTCACACCATCACCACATCAGAAAATCCCAGTTGGAAAACAGTTCTTGTGATGTTTTTCATCTTTGTTCCATATGGCTGATATCAATAGAGAAGTCAGAAGGCCAACATGATAACAGAGGTGGCAGGAGGAGACTCGTACCCATTGCTGGCCGTAGCTGTCCTCCAGGTCGTTGTTGGAGCGATCGTCCCAGTTCAGCCGGATACCAACAAGGTGAGACGGGAGGAAACCGTTTTCAGCCATGATAACAAAATAGGCAAAGAAGCCACCAAGTGCTTGGATCATGCCTGCAGAAACAGAACATTGCATGCTCGTTAGCAGAATGTTAGTTAGCTTTCCGTGGCAGCCATTCTTGACTGAATGATGTTAATCAGAAGTGATTACACTAAATAGAATAAGATTTACTGCACTAAAATATGTGGACGCAGCCCCAGTGCGACTATAGTCAATGTTTTATAAGTCTGGTGGTAGAAGATGACTCACCAATCTGTCCATATGAGATACTGATGAGCCTCTCGTTGACCAGTTTGTCCCTCAGTGGGTTCCTTGGCTGGCGCTTCATGATGTCACTTTCTGCTGCTTCATAGGCCAGAGAAATAGCAGGAACCTCAAACAGAACAAACATGGTTTATTCGTCAAACCTTAATCAGTTTAATGGAAACGTAAACAAACACTCCTAAAATGTTTACATGAACAGTTTTAGATGAGAAGAAGAAGAAGTTACACTTTGTTCAAAACAAAACCAGCTCAACCGATCGACAGTAAACAAGTGAATGAGCTCAATTTCAGTTTTCTCGCCAAAGGGACGAAATACTTCAGGTTATTTTATCGTTCAAATGTTTTTCTCATCCTCACATCAGTGTGAGAATAGGAGCTTGAAAGCCATGTGCCTCATCAATACTAAATGTACAAATACCGTAGAAACCATATGGATGTAAACAGGACTCAATGTTTGTAACAAATCTACAACTCTATATGTCTTAAATACAGAAAGACAAATGAAAAATATATCACGACTCGGATCTGGCCTGAAAGAATAAATTCACAGCTCTAAGAGCAAATTTAAACCTGACAGATGAAGGATATTATTTATCAGTTTCTGTGTTTCCTTTATTCTTCAGAAAGAAAGATGAACATACCAAAGATAAATTAATCTTTTCATTAGCCAAGCTTTAAGAGTTGGTACTTTAACTAGTGTTCCCACACTCCTCCCTAGTGTTGGTTCTGTATTATTCTTTAGATATCTCTCCATCTATATGAGGCAGTACTTAGACAATGACATCATAATAAAATTGTTTTTGCAGTTATACACAATAAGCCATATTTTTCCTAGCGACTCATTAATTGATATGGTTTTATTTACAGCTCATATATTTTGATTCTCTTTGCATGCAAACATATTGTTTAATCCATCAGTGTGTAGAAATGTTGAATCTGTGGGAAAATGTAGGACCTAGCAGTGATTTCTTTGCTTTAGGGTCAAGAGTTTGGTTCCCTGACTGACACTTTGTTCTCACCATGTCGGTTCCCAGGTCGATGCAGAGGATGGTGATGGTACCCAGCGGCAGCGGGATGTTGACCAGGATGAAGAACAGGAACGGGGTGATCTCTGGGATGTTGCTAGTCAGGGTGTAAGCGATGGACTTCTTCAGGTTGTCAAAAATCAGGCGTCCTGAAGACAAAAGCATGACAAGTATCTAGTCAGAGTTTGCAGACACAAAAGGTTTGGACTGTAACATAGATCATATTTACAATATTTAAGCCGTTTTAATTGTGCTTTTATTTTAAGTTCATTTCTCAACTTTTTACTTGCTCCAATCTCTAACACCTGCTCAGTTTTTAAATCACCCACCTTCTTCCACGCCAGTCACAATGGAAGCAAAGTTGTCGTCCAGCAGGATCATGTCTGCTGCTTGTTTGGACACGTCAGAGCCAGAAATCCCCATGGCAACGCCAATGTCTGCCTTCTTCAGGGCCGGAGAATCATTCACGCCGTCCCCTGTCACAGCCACGATGGCTCCCTGAGGGAAAGTTCCACACATTCATACAACAACAGGAGATCTACTAATGAACAGTTAGAATCAACTGTAAAGTTTGTTGACTCTACCTGTCGCTGGCAACCTTCGACAATAATGAGCTTCTGCTGTGGGGAAGTTCTAGCAAAGACTATCTCTGTGTGGTTCTTCAAAATATCGTCCATCTGTTCCTGAGTCAGGTCTTTCAGATCTGAGCCGTGGATCACGCAGGCCTTGGCATCCCTACAAAACAAAATCAATTTCAAGCAACAGTTTGCTCCAAATGATAAACATAACTGTCATGAATCTAATTCTTGCATTCCTTCAGTTGATGAAATAAATAATCCCTCATGTTTTTCATCAATGGAATAAGATTATGTGCATAAATGTTGGCCTGCTGTCTGACCTGGGGTTAACTTGGCTGACAGGAATGTTGAGGCGAGCAGCGATGTCTTCCACCGTTTCATTGCCCTCAGAAATGATCCCGACTCCCTTAGCAATGGCCTTGGCTGTGATTGGATGGTCACCAGTCACCATAATAACCTACAGAACAGCAAATAGGAGGCATAATTAGAAAATTATTTACCAAAATAAAGTGAAATGTTAATAAACATACTAGGAAGCCTTTCATTTAATGTTAGAAATTATGGATACATAAGGAGAGCAGAGTTAATCTTCAGTTTTAAAATGATTGGACAAATAGATGATACTAAAGATACTCCTCAGAAATATGATTAGCCTAATAATTGGTCACACAGTGGATGCCTTTCTCCTTACAGCACTTTGGTCTTTTGTGGTAGCATAAGCTTCTGTATAATTAAAGTTAAATTAAATTTGGACTGGAAATTGTATCAAAGAGCAGAACTAAAGTAGAAAAAATGATACATTACAAATGTTTTAACTGTGCTGATTTGCTGGGCTTCTCTAATTTTAAAGTTGGAACTGAAAGGTTTTCACCTTGATGCCAGCGGAGCGACATTTTCCCACAGCATCAGGGACGGCGGCGCGAGGAGGATCGATCATAGACATGAGGCCAACAAAGCAAAGGTTGTCTATTTGGAAGTTGACATCATCTGTGTCGAAGGAAAAACCTTTGGGATACTTGTCCTGTGGCATGAACAGGTGGCAGAAACCTGGAAGAAAAAGAGAACTGTGAATACGTTTTGAACATGTTAATGTTATCCTTAGTATAACCAACACACAAATAAAATTACAAAAAACTTAATATTAAATTCTAACTGACTAAAGACCAGAAAAGTTTGGTCTGGTTTAACTTCAGACAGTGAGGAAAAAATGTGCATGTGTCTCATATAAAAATATCTGGTTTCAAGTGTAAATAATGTTTTCCAAATTTAGGCAGTAATCAAACATTAGATCAAACTTTATTACAAAACTCTACAGTTTGAATATCAAACACTTTCCATTTCAAGCACCAGTACAAACTATCAACATATTTCAGTAACTTCCAAGCTTTCTATTCTTCCTGTGTCATTTCACTTTTTTACACATCATTTATTTACTAACTTGGTTTAATTTCTTTGCGTCTGGCATTAACTTGGGGTTGATTCTTACCCAGTACTCTCTCCCCCAGTCCTCCCAGTTCCAGGTAGGCGTTCTGGAAAGCCTCCTTCATCTCGTCGTCCATTGGCTGCTCTTTGCCCTGGATAATGATGGTGGAGCAGCGGTCCAGGATCCTTTCAGGGGCTCCCTTCATCACCAGCAGGTACGGACCTACATTTTCTTCCACAGTTTCATGAATTGAAAGCTGAATGGGAAAAATATTTCGTTGTGCGTTTAATAAAGAGTCATTACAGAGTTTGCGGCTTCTGGCCTGACCTAGTCCAAGAACTATTTTGAGTCTACCTGATACTTGTTGGTGGAGTTGAAGGGGATCTCAGCCACCTTCTTGTACTTGTCCCTCATGCCTCTGACGCTGCCGCAGGACAACTCGATGCACTTGAGCAGAGCTGACTCGGAGGCGTCGCCGGCTACATCACGTTTCAGGATGGGCAGAGATTCCTGACCGGCCTTGAACACAGCACGGTTGCACAGTCCAGCAATGCGAGCCAGAGATACCCATGTTAATGAACTTTTGTCGAAAGAGGAACCTAAAAGGGTCAAAAAGAAACTACTTTATCCGATGTCTGGGTGTTTCCGGCCACACAACTAAAATCTGATTTCTTATCTAGTCTCTTCAACATTGAGCTCTTGAGAACTTAATGCTTTAAAACTTACAGGACAAACAGCGGTTTAGGTTTTTTGTAGATTGTTGAACGTACAAAAACTTTACCAGCAGTACATTTTGTGAAGTGTTTAGCTAAATTTAAGATTTATTTTAACCTCTTAACTGTCACAGGGACGCCAGTGTCCTCACAGACATGTTGACCTACATTTAGGCACTTCAGGAGTAAAAAGGGCTCATGGTTAGAAATCAGATAGTTAACATGCACAATGTGTGTGTGTGTGTGTGTGTGCGTGCGTGTGTGTGTGTGTGTGCAGCTGAAAAATTAAAAGAGTAGAGTTGAGTTTCAGTTTTACAATTAAGATATTATTGTACAAATAGGTCAGATGATAAATTTTGATTTTCATAATATCAACAAGAGTATTTATATTGTTTGTAAAATTATTATTTTATTATTGTGCTGTTGTCTTTTAGTGTTGATTTCTTTATATGGCCTTAAATATTGCTTGAAACAAAGTTTCCAGTCAATGTTTATAAATCTAAACCAGAGGCCTGTAATGACATCCTCCTCATATTTAAAAAGCATTTAAATATGTGAATTACAGCAGCAGTTTTGGGAACTCACTTACTGTAAAAATATTTTTATAGAAGACAAAATGAGAACTTATGATTTATCTTACAAATGCTAGGCGATGACGTAATCATGGTGCTAATTGGTTATTGATGTCATGAGCTACATATAAAATATTATATGTAACATTTAAATATTTATCTTCAACAAAGTTTTAAAAATGAACAAGAATTATTGAAGTTCATCTGGTGGTGAACTATGAATATTTGAATTCAACCTGGTTGAACTCAGAACTAGTTCTTGTTAAAACTCCCCCCAGTCCATAATTCTCACCAGACTGGTCTTCAGTCGTGTCAGCCTCGTGGATCTGATTGTCGAACCACATGTGGGCCACGGTCATCCGATTCTGGGTCAGGGTGCCGGTCTTGTCGGAGCAGATGGTGGAGGTGGAACCCAGAGTTTCCACAGCCTCCAGGTTCTTCACCAGGCAGTTCTTACGGGCCATTCGCTTCGCAGTCAGAGTCAAACACACCTGGAAGGACAGAGCGATGCCAAAGACGGAGGCAGAGGAGGAGACAAACGGTGGAAGAGAAAGATGGATAGATGGCGATTACAACAAAGAAAGAGAATAAAGATAAATTAGTGCTTTATTTGGGAAACCTGACATTAGAGGAGCATCTGCCTGAGCAGAGTTGATTAGTAGCAAAATAAACCAAATAAGAAACAGCCCAAACGAGATTCCCGAACATCTTTATTCTCCTTAACAGCTCAGCAAAATGCACTAATATCAAGATTCCTTCTGAGAAATATAAACAGCCAATAAAGTGATGCAGAGGCATGATTGAGTGAGGTGACGCAGCAGAACAGCAAAGCATTATGGGAAATGTGTCAAACTCGAGGCCCCGAGGCCAAATCTGGCCCATCATAGTTTTTTTGTGGCCTTCTGGACTCCAGGGCCACATAAATAGAACCTTGAAGAAAACAAGGTTGTTTGTTTAAAAACACACAAATATTTAAATGTTTGTGTGTTTAAATATTATTTTATCAGTCAAATCAAACCAGGTTTATCTGTAAACTGCCAAATTACATCAATCAGTCCCTCCAGTTTTCCACGGCTGTAAAAATTCATGCAAAAATCAACAAAGCCCTGCATTATTATTATAATGCACAGTTGTGAATTTACTGCAAATTTTCTGAAAAAATTTGTAAAAAAATTGGGTTTAAGTAATGCTAACTCCCACCTCCAGGTGGCAGTGATTCAGGTTATAATCTGATTGATGTGGCAAGTAAAAAGTCACATTTACTGTCATATATAAGCGTAAATATTGCAAAATTTCATGCAAATATTTCTAAAGTAGCACCACAAAATCAGTGATTTTGATTGCTAAATATCACAGAAACAATTGCAAAATCTTGGAGGGACTGACCAGTGTGAAAATATGATCAATATTTATAATTTTATGAAGTTCTCATTGAATGCAGACACAGCTATTTATTAATATTTTAATTAATAGGTTAAAAGGTTTTAGCAATACATTCTGGCCTTTGAGAACATTCATCATCTTGATAAGGCCCAAAATGAAAATGAGTTTGACACCCTGGCATTATGGTATTGAGCCAAGTACAGCAAGGCCAAAGGGCCAAACAGAACAAGCCAAGGCCGAGCCAAGGAGGCCAAGTTCAGACTATCAAGCTAAAAAGTAGCAGACCTAATGTCATTACATCAACTAGCTGTTGTCATTGCAGAAAGCCCCGCCCTGGTCTGGAAAAGAGGGGAGAGACATTACAGAGAGGAGAATGGACAAAGACAAACACTCAAACACATGATTGCTTTGGTACGAAGACACACACACCCACAGGCACACACACGCACAGAGAGAGAGAACTGAACAGATTCAGCACAGACACAAAAACTGAGCCAGACACAAAGGTACAGCACTAAGAGAAAAAACACACCACAGGACAAAACGTTCAGCATAATCAATGCAGTTACAAAACAAACACACAACAGGCTCACAGTCACACAGACTGACAGTAACAACAAATCTACTAATATTCAGTAAAATAGTTTTTTAGTAAAATGTTTTTCAAGTGCATTTGTGTTTGTGGAACTATGTAAGTAAAAAGCTATAAGTAATTCTTATCATCATTTTTATCGTTATCAAAATACTACCACAAAATATTGTGATAAAACTTGTAGTCCATATTGCCCAACCCTACCTACAATACATAGAAAGGACAAGACACAAAAGGTAGATATAACACAATTCCAACTTGACAGAAACATTACAGAGATGATGTGCTAACTCCTCTGTGTTTTTCAAAGATAAAAACTCCACAAACATTCAAACCAGTTTCTCTGAAAACTCACGGTGACAGTAGCCAGAAGTCCTTCAGGGACATTGGCGACGATGATGCCGATGAGGAAGATGACGGCCTCCAGCCAGGAGTAGCCCAGGACCAGCGAAAGGATGAAGAAGGTCACGCCAAGAAAGACGGCCACGCCAGTGATGATATGGATGAAGTGCTCAATCTCCCTAGCAATGGGTGTCTGAAAAAAGATGAAAACCAAATTCTTGTTCAAGCGTAGATCTTTTATAAGAGTGCTGGCAGCTTTATGCTTTAAATAACCTATTTTTAACCTAAAATGAAACAATGATCCTCATCTCTCTTTTGAAGCTCAGATAAGCTGAAACTACTCTGGTGTGGCAGAAAAATAAACATACACAACCATCTGTAAACCCAAAAACAGAGAAAGCATAAATATTTGATAACCATCTTTAACTGATGTTCTTGTGAATCAGGAGCTTTAATGCGCCGCTGCAAAGCGCCTGCAGATGAAGTCATTACCTTGCCGGTCTCCAGGCCTGAGGTGAGTGTGGCGATGCGACCCATCACTGTGCGATCACCGGTGCACACGACGATTCCACGAGCAGTTCCTGGAGAGAAGGTTAGAGAACATTGTTACACTTATGGCATAAAAAAAAAAAAATACAGGAAGTTAAAAACAGAAACTAATCAAAACTATTACATAAAATCACAATAAATGAAAGCATAAACAGAGTTGACTGATTTAACTTGAAAGTACGAGGCATGAACTTTGACCACAAGAGGGCACCAGATGTAAAATGATAAATATAGCAGGGATTTTAAAATACTATCTAATTAGGATTATCATAGTTTTATCTTTAACAGCAAAATGCTTTACAAACATATGAAGCTGAAGTTGGAAAACAATAATTACATTCACACAAATGTCAAAATATCCCTGTAGTTTTAAATACATAAGTGCCTCTTCTATAAATTTCTAATCCCCTTATTAGTTTATACAAATCATGTGTAAAAAGAAGGGAAATCCTATCCAGCCTATTATATGCTTATCCCTAGTGGGGTCGCCAGGGGTGCTGGTGCCTACTGGTTAATGGGCGAGAGGCGTCGTCACCCTGGACATAACCCTAACCCAGGGCAACACAGAGACAGGACAAACAGTCATACATGCACACATGAGAAGAATTTAGAGAGACCAATCAACCTGACAGTTATGCTTTTGGAATGTGGGAAGAAGCTGGAGTACCAGGAGAGAACCCACGCATGTACAGGGAGAACATGCAAACTCCAGACCCCAGGCCAGGATTCAAACCCAGGACCTTCTTGCTGCAAAGCAACAGTACTACCAACTGTGCAGCCCAAAAAAGGGAAATTGCAGATAATTAAAAATAATGTCACTCGTCTGCTACACCTTTCTACTCTATAAATACATTAAACTCCTGAAACGGATGTTTGTTGTCTCCATTAATGTTAAATTTATCAAGACCACTAAAAACTTGACAGTAGTGAAGTTACCCTCGACACAGTTGGTGGAGAAGAAGGCGATGTTTCGGGTTTCCAGAGGGTTGTCATGGGTACACTCAGGTGACCTGGTCTGGGGCTCCGATTCTCCAGTCAGGGATGAGTTGTCAACCTGGAAACGCAGGAATACCGTTTAAAAATAGTTATTTAAACAGAGAAACTGCTAGAGCTTGAGGAGTTTTTTTGGTTTGTGCACACCTTGCAGCCATGGGAGGAGATGATGCGAAGGTCAGCAGGGATCCGGTCGCCTCCCTTCACCTCCACCAGGTCTCCTGCCACCACCTGCTCAGCATCGATCTGCATCTTCTCTCCCTCTCGGATCACCAAGGCTTGCTGGGAACGGAAGGCAGTCATGAGATATTTCATAGCTAAATGTTTTTAACTGACATAAAAAGAGAAAAAAAGTTGTGGCAAAAAAGTTGGGTATCAATTGGTGCAAAGCAAAACGTTTTACAGAAAAAAAATGAATGTAGAAACATCTGACTGCCATAAAACTCAGTTACATATGAAAATGAAACCTCTAAATGGTGCCAAAGAAACGTTTTAGAAGGGTTCTTTTTTTAAAACACTTTGAAAACAGCATAGAAAGATTCATTATCTATATTTCTTAGAGATTTAGAAAAAAAGCAAAAACAACAAAAATCTAACATTTGCACCTGAGGGACCATGTTCTTGAAGGACTCCATGATCTTGGAGCTCTTAGCTTCCTGAAAATAGGAGAAGCAGCCAGTGACGACGACGACAGCCGAAAGCACAATACCCAGATATAACTACAGAGAAAAGGAAGAAGAGAAGAGAAAAAATAGGAGACTTTCAGATCTGATGTAAAAATCTGTCAAGTTAGATCACTTTTCTAATCTAAAAATATGTTGCATCCAAGCAGAGAGAAAAAACACCTCAGCAGCTAATGTCAACATCAAATAACTGACTGAAAGAAAGGAGAATTATTTTAGAAAAATGTGAAGTCATCACTGAAATCTTCAAGCTGTAGCTGTTTTTATTGTCTTAAATGATAACGTGTGGTAAAACACATTAACTAACTTCTTAAAGTCCTGTTATCTCTATTTGTTTGTGGCTGGTCATCAGAGCACGATCTCATGTTTTGGTGGATAACAGACAGGAGCGCTCATCCTGCCTCAGCACTGCTGCTGTTTCACCGACTCCTCCCTGCGGACTGACCCACAGTATTTTGTCTGGTCATGCTGTGTGCGTCAGAACCGTTTAGCCTCTGTTCTCGGCTCTGTTCTGTGCTCTGACCCAGCATGGAAACTGTGCTGACCCGACAACATCTTTCTCTTCCCCAAACGTTCCAAACACCAGGAGTCACCATCTCCCTACGGCGACATGAAAACGGACACTAAAAGGACGGTGTGTGTCAACTGAAAGACGGGCCAGTTGGCAGCGTCGGGACAAACAGCCGACACACTCATCCCGGAGGACTCTGCACAATGATCTCTGACGAGATGAGGGGAAACAGCGCAGCAAATACTCACCCTGAGACTAACACTTCTCCACAACTATCAGGCAGAAAATTATGACCACTGAGGGAGAAATTGAAAAGCACTAGGGCTGTTGTAAATGAATATTTTGGTAATCCAGTAATCTATCCTTTATTCTTAAGATTAATCGGGTAATCGGATAAAAAAAAAGGTAAAATAACATTGGTAAATCTAACATAACAGCAGTGTTACTATTGCATATCAATATCAGTCCAATTTTTCACATTTGAGCTTCTCTAACAGTTACTTTTCTGTAGTTTAGAAAATTAACCTGTAATAATAGCTCACTTTGTTAACTTGAAGAAAAGTTATACAAAAATCTGAAATTATATTCAATGTAATAATAAAGAGGCAGGATCACAAATAGCCTATCTATTTGTGATCAGGTTATTATGAAAAAATGTTTATATGTAACAGAATCACAAAAGATCTCACTGAAACCTGGCTGAATGACTTCTAGAAGTTCATTGATGCCACACGTTACATATACTCCAGCTTTTGGTTAATGTATTGATCTTCCGTCAGTTTAATAGATGAACTCTCACCTTCACCAGTCATTTGTAGTTTTGTGTTCATGTTATCGACGGGATTTAACTCCTGAATTCGTCACAAACTCATCTACCAGGTATGTAACGTCACGATGCACTTTGCCACCTATTTGTTCGACCGGGATGTTATGAAATTTATTTTCTGGTATTTTCAGTAAAGCTACCATCTAAAGCCGCCGCCGTGTTCAGTCTGTCCGTTTATCTTTATCAATAATCCCGCCGTGCTCGTCCTGCCGTTCGCTTTGAACCAGCAACTCCGAGGGGAGAAAAGCTGCCGTCATTTTAAGGATGTTTATTGGTCCCCCGAAAAACGGCAAAAACCCAGACATTATCATGAATCAATAAAATCCTCCCAGGTCAAACTTGAAAATTGGACGTTATGCTGCTAACACTTGGCTTCTGTCAACAACTCAGGCGGAAGTGAGAGCGTAAATAAAGTCCCGGCCGGGACACGGTTAACACATAATATAACGAGGCTTCGAGGCAGGCAAATTTTCCTCCAGGAATTTTAATAATCGAGGTACTCGATCACTCGAGGAATCGTTTCAGCCCTAAAAAGCACAGACAGTTTCTTCAATATGACACAGAATGCATATACTGAGCAGCAAGAAAACATTTTCTTCTGAGTTGATCGTTTAGAAGCAGAAGACGACATGAGCACAACTTCCATCTTCACAAAAAGTAAAAAAATAGGAGTGGTGTCAGATTTTAGCAGTTGTAGGATTTCTCTGTTGTCTTTAGTAAAAGACCGCACACCATTTCTCCTGCTTGCGTTAGACATACATTTGTTTTGGTTGTATTTACCCAGAATGCTCTGCGTTATAATCTGCACAGAAGTCTCATGGCTGTCGGTTTTAATTAGTAGCATGAATGACCACGCCAAAAAAACGAAAAAAATTTAAATTGAGCATCAAGACCTGCTGTGTGAACATAGCCTGATTCAGTAACTATATGCCATAGTTCCACTAAAATTACATTGTAACAATGTTAGAAGCTGCATTTCCATTTAAAATAACATGACTTAGAAGCATGAATGTTTGTGACAATCGTCCACTTACATTATCCCCAGGAGGATCATCCTCTGTCACAGCCTGGATGGCGTAGGCCAGGAAGCAGAGGATGGCACCGATCCACAGCAAGATAGAGAAGCCACCAAACAGCTGACGGCAGAACTTGACCCACTCTGGAGTGGTGGGGGGTGGGGTCAGGGCATTGGGTCCGTCCCTGGCCAGGAACTCTGCCGCCTTGGCATTGGTCAAACCCTGGATGTGGTAAACACAGAGAGGGGATGTATTACCAATCAGCAGGAGGGTGATAGAAATAAACATACATGAAAACTTCCAGAAAACTGTAAAACAGCTGAAACACTGAGTGCCTTTAAATCTCGACTAAAAACCCACCTGTTTAGAGT
>CAEGAE010002577.1:0-10945 GCA_903067095.1 Girardinus metallicus
TGTCTTATTCTGTGATTACCCTCCCTGTGTATTTAAGTCCACCTGTTGTCTTTGTCTCTTGTCGGGTCCTCGTCGTACGTCGTCTCGTCTAACCTCGTCTAACGTCATCGTACCACGTTATCCTTGTGCTGTACTCCTGGACTTTCAATTAAATTATTTCCTTCTAAATATGACTTCCTGGACTCCCCAGCGCCTTCCTCACCTCACCTCCACAACACGTATCATGACAGAATGGCTTCCTGAATCTCTCTCAGGTTGACATTAAATTTCCACCACTCAACTCTGCCGATAAACCCAGAGTGACTTTCTCATTCTTGTTTGGGGTCCACTTTTATGTAACTTTGTGACAGACTGATCTGTCCACTCAAAGATCTAACCTGCAAAACCAACAAGTATCAATTTATCATGCCACTACCAGTCAAAATACAAGTGCTTCAGTGTATGCTAACAGTTAACAGAATCAGTGGTGTCACTCACAATGCAACATCTATCACAGTCTTCTGCCACTGGCTACATCTGTTGGAAAAAAATGCTTTAAAATGATCAACCGCTTTTAGTAAAAATTGACATAAATTAGACTTTACTTGTTTTTGAAAAAATAGATTCAAAAAAGAATTCTAAATATTTTATGTCAGAAAACAAATAATTTGAATCCATTGTGTTGAGAGCGTGACGTAGCTGACTGTAAATTCGGATGCAATCAATACTGGACAATGAACAGATTGTGACAACGCTCAAGAATCTGACTAGTGTCAAATCCAACAGACATTAAGTTGGGTCAAAATTCACAATCTCTTAGACAGTCTCAGTGATGTGAGCTGGGAGAATTAGCTTGCTAGCTATAATTTCCCACCAGTTATATGACTCTCTGCCTCACTGTTGTTCCTAGCCATTAAAACTGACAAGGACTCCTGGAGAGTAGCCATATAAGGGGGGCAAACACTCACCTCCATCAGGTGCCACTCTCCTCTTGGCTTGGCCCCTGAACTTCATCCAGGAGACGTTAACAGCTTTAGTGATTAGTCATTCATCACCCACTCAGGGCAGCAGAATACTTTTAACTACAAACATTAGACAGCGCCAGAATGTTTTTCCTGTTGGGCCAAAAGACTCTGCACAAACTGTGTTTTTAATTTAAGTGGTATTGTATTGTAAAACAATTTCTCATATACCCTTAAAAAACTTGTCAAGCCATGTAAAATAAATAAGTAATCTTAATTTTGGTAGCAAGAATAACGTCACAATTTTTCCTCTTATCAAATAATCACAATTACAAAATACATCTATCCATTTCTTTTCATCAAAGCTTGCAAAGCACCTAAGGGAGACATGGAGAAAATAGCAAAATAAAACGATCCTAACTTAGTTTCTTGACATCTTGAGAAATGTTTCAAAAATTGCAAAGAGGTGGTCCACATGACAGAAACCAACTCCAGCATTGTGCCTCTGTCTTTGCATGTGCTTACCTTTGAAAATAAACTGCTGTCTATGAGCCCCAGCTAAGGGAGCAGCTTCTGCAGACAAATTAGCTCAACTTGAACAAGTGGAAGCCATGGATATACTGGCAGAAACGACTTGGGAAAACAATCGCAGTCGCTCCGTTAAATACTCTAACATGTTCTGACCCAGAAAAGAAAAGCTGTAACCTGATACTGTGTTTATCTGTTTAAGGCAAATCGTTCATACATCAAAAAACTAACATTAGATACAATTTGTTAAAAAGGGCATTAATGAATCAATAAATAATTTAAATCAAGTGATAGGAAGGCTTCCTACCAGCATTTAAAGTAATATTTATGTGGTTTTATAATGGATAACAAATTTATTATTTAGGAATAAGGTGCACAAGCTGTTAAGTGTTGCAGGGTATTGTCGTTTATGTACTAAATACTCTGTCAGGCTTTTTAAAGGCGAGATAAAGCTAAAAAAAAAAAGTTTATCAGGCAAAAGAGTCGCCTTTCCTTTCGTTGACAGTAACTTGAGCAGGAAGCTCAGCTTTTAGTCTCATGATACTGACATCCATTAAGTGAAAACATCAAACTCTTCCTTATAGAAATGCAACAGATGTTGAATTATGGAACAAAGTATCTTATTGCCTGCTGTTCTTTGTCAAACTCAAAAGGAGGGAAATAACCATTTAGTTTTGTTTTCTTGATTTCATATTACAAACTGATACGTTTTCCACTTGGCAAACTCGTTGAGCCAACATATCAGCATTGCTCACAACGTACAGTATGACTCTACTGTAGCTTTGCTTTGTATATTTGAGGCGTTCTGAAAGTGATCAATCTTCATGTTGCAAACCTTACACATGTTGAAGATTACGTCGAGCTCAGTCTTCTTCTCTCTCTTTTATTTGTCATTTCCTCTTTGCTCTGGTGCCAGTAATGGGGTACTGGCACATGTTCTAAAACCATACGTTAAGATAATAAAAAAAGTTAATCAAGACAAAGACAAGAACAGTAGAATCTTTCCCCGGAACGTCCCGCGTAGTTACAAAGAGAAGGCCGACAGACAGCAAATTTGTTTTATTCATTTATTTTTTTAAATGAAATTTGAGACATTTCAAGTTGATACTGAATTGTAGAAAAAGAAAATCCAGAATTTTGCGCAAATAGATTTTTTGGCACTTAGAATCCCGAGGTGAGCCGAGGGAGGACATGGGAAGGTGTGAAGGTACGAAACGCATGAGTGGATGTCAAAAATTCAAATAATATGATCAAAATGACTTTGGATTCTTTTAAGCAAATACTTTTCTTTTTCCAGCAAAGTTGCTATGGCATCCATGTGTGCTGATGTTTTGATGTGAGGTCTGAAGTGGTAACAAGTTAGAAAAATCACGAGCTCCAAATATAGTCACACACACATCCGCCTACTTGCATGCAGGCAGACACTGTGTAAACGTGTCATGCATGGTGTGGGAGAGAAATACTTGCACAAACTGTATTCTTATTCATGCTATCCTTACAGGATTTAAACAAAAGCAAGTATTCTAGACTGTAAGAAAGTGGGTTTTTTCATTCGTTAAATGATCGTAGATCCATTTTGATACTTTTACAGTATTGATAAGTGCTTGAAAGTCTGCCACTAATGCTTTGTGATGCTGTAGCCATGACTTATGATAAAATAAAAAGTCAGACACACAGAAGATGATTTTTCTGACAAAGTAGGAAGGTTGTCAGTGGGCAGGATGTGGCAGCAGAACTCATAACAGCGACTAACCGTGGTGCTGCCTCCATTCTCTGCTGTATCAAAGTGTCATATAAGCCATTACACAGAAAAGATGATGCGATATGTTGACCGGGCATGAATATAATGGCCTCTTTTAATGACCTGCTTACAGGATAAGGAACAGAAACTGACGTTGCTTATGGACATGAATCTAAACATTCAAGATTGAGTTTCAGAATATCACTGTTCTTTAGAGTATTTTCAGTGAGACACTAATTTTGTTTTATATGTTGTGCTGCCTTGGTGATTTTTGTAAGCATCTCTGGCACTGTAATATCTGCTATAATGAGTAGCCATGGCAACAGGACAAGATTTTTACATGATGATTAAGCTTTCCAAGGCTGGAGTTAAAGAGGAGACGTCGCATATGTGGGACGTGGAGAAGAAAGTTTAAAGTAATCCTCACATCGAACATAAAATCCCTTGGGAGTGCTGATGAGAACACAACTTAAATATTATGAATTCTGAAATTTGTATTTTCATCAAGACATAGCTGCAGATATTGGCAGTATCATTATTTTTTTTAAGATTAGGTAGGAAAACTAAGACCATAAATAAATGATGAGATTCTGGAGAAGGGACAATCTGAGACGAGTTAATCTGAAGAATTCATTCATTCATTTGTCTTTGTCTATTGAGAGCGTTCACCGGTTCAGCTGTGACAGAGCATGCTACGCCTTCAGCTTCTGTTGACACAGAGTGTGTGTTGCCAGGCTACAAACACAGCCCACAAACAGAGTCCTGACGATTACTGAAGATTTCAACAGCTTCTTTGTTTTTTCACATTTCAACTCCTTGTCAAAAAATATCCCAGAAAATAAAAATCAAACACAGGTGCCTTTTACAGATTTCTTCAGTTTCTCTCACACTTAAATGTTTCAGATTATCAAATAAGATTCAGTATAAGTAAATAAAACAAAATCAAAATGTAATTATTAATTATTACAAAAAGTCAGTGATTTAAGTTAAGAGAAAAAATTGTCCAAACCAAGCTGACCTTAAGAGAAAATATAGCTGTCTCCCATTTTAAACACATTTTTGATTGAATTTCAATAGTCACACACAAATTATGAATCTTATTCAAACCTATTTGTCAACATGAAGTAACTAAACAGATCTCAAGTTTTAGTCTACTTTTCTTACACACACAAATCCTTTATTTATTCAATTTAATTTATTAAAATTGCAGGACATTGTGAAACATCAAACTGAACTATTTACGTATACAATCTGTTACCTAAACATCTTCAGGAAATGAGAGGGATAATGGGTACAACTTAGGGGATCACTGAATGTCAAAATGTGTAGCATCCAAATAGCTACGAAAAGATTTGATGTCACTACAATGGAAAGAACTGAATATGGAACTAAAAACATGTCCAAACATCAACCAGTTTAAAAAATAAACACAAAACAATGACAACTCACATTGTATAGGGAATTAACACAAATGAGTCTTTTCCTTCCTTTCTTCTGTGTTTCTATAATCATTATTAGTTATTTTATTATCGTTAATATTATTATTTTTTCTGTTTTTTGTAGATATATAACAGATTATGAAGAATCTACATGGTGTACATTGATAAGAATTTGGTAATTACTCTGATGCTCTATGTCTAGCTGTTATTTACAATTATCATTATTAATCATCTTACTTATTTCAAAAATTATATATTTGTTGGTTTTTTAGCACTGTAAATTGAACAGATATGAAAACCATATTTAATTACAAATTTCTGATAATTACTGAGTCATTAAATTGAGATAAGGGGAAGGATTAAATAAGTGTTCACCTTTACCTACTCCTTTTCAAACAGAAAAGTAGTGCTGAGCTAATTATTTTGTTCTTGGTTATGCACATATTCTCTCTTGTCATACTGATAACTTGTTTTCTTGTTTTTAAAAACCTGTTTGAAATAAATAAATGAAATTAAAATAATGTATCATGAAAATGTATCGATACCTGCCAGATAGCAGAACATTCAGGAAGTGTTGTGTTCATGTTATGTTGTTGTAAAACATCTGCTTTCAGTGGTTCTTCCTGTCTGGTGAGTGCCACCTGCAGCCACCTTTCAAAACTGGGACATGCACGACTGGCTAAAACAACATAGCACACCTCTAAGTGACAGGATTGGGGCCTTCGCTTTCACTACATAAAAGGCTGTATTACAACAGCTTGTCTGAAGGAGAGGGTATTGTGTCTCGGAGGGTGGTCAGCATTACGCGAGCTGTCTCTGGACTGCAAACTATAAACTCCATAGTTGTTTCTGTTATCCAGTCCTGTTGGTTGACTCACTCGGACTGTGGTCCTGGTTATGTTCTACCTGGTTCAGATAGAACAGCAATGTTGCCCAAGATAAATGGCATAAATGTATAAAAAAGAAACAAAAGATTCACCTAGAGGTGAAACAACAGGAGTCCAGTAAAAAAGAAGATAAAACCTGAAGGTAGAAATCACACTACACCCTCAGCTACAGGTGTAAATACAAAAACTGTTGAGCATGTAGCACACCAAGCCAGCTGCTCATCCAACTGGTGACTGCTGGTGTTTGTCTCTTTTTGCACATTATTAACCTACATGCTTTCCATGCCACTGTCCTCCCAACAAACCCGTTACCTTCCCTTTAAACCGATACGCTCTTCCTTCAATGCTCATCACCACTAGTCAGCTGGAGCGCCTGCAGCATGGAACACTCGCAGCCACTAACAGGGAGCTGAGCTTCGGATACGCAGACTAATCCACACGGAGACGATTAAAAATAATCGGCGGCACATAAGACGAGGAGCTCTTTAGAACAAAGCAAACGACAACCAATAATCTGGCAGGTGTCCTGGCACATCTGAAGAAAGTCAAAGTGTTGGGTTGGGATAATAAAATCTAACAAAAACAGCTACGAAGCTGAGGATAAGAACATAATCTTTATGGAGTTTTGAGACTTTATAATAAAAGTTCACAGTTAGTGAAAAACAAAAAAAAAGCAACTATTGCATACGCTGAAGGTTTTTACAAAAAATGACAAACAACAGAACAATGCTTTGGAAAAACCACAGTTGAACCAAGTCTACCAGACTGTCAGGTGTGAAAACACCTTTAATGTCAGTGTTGAAGAAACTGTTCTGTGAAGGCCTTCTAAAGGTTGCAACAACACTGAGTGTGAGCTAGAATGGAATAGTTTAGCTCCAAGCATGTTTAAAATGGTCTAGTAAAAGTCCAGACTTAAATCCACCAGAAAATCTGAGGTTGGATTTGAAATATCTTAGTTTTTAAATTTCCAAAGCTGGTTGGAGGTACAGCAGAGGTAGAAGAATGTTCTCTGGCACCCTGCACTCTGACCGCACCATGCCCACAGGAACGATGATTCTACAGAGAATTGATTCTCACAAACTTGATGTAAATGAACACGATACTTGTCATAATTGTAACTGTTAAAAATTGAAAACAAAATTATTTCAATTTTACCCCACAACAGCACTAAAATGAGCTAAATCCCAATGGAATCCATTGCAGATTGGGGCTGTAACGTGCCAAAATGTAGAATAACTGTCTTCTTTCGGGGTGTTGTTCGTGCAGCTCACGTGGAACAACATATTCAACACTTCTTTGGTGTTTGACACTGATACTGATGCTGAAGAGCAATTACTCTCAATCCCCAGTCCACCCGCCACATTTGACCCCTCATTGACAGTTCGCCTGCCTGCAAGCCGTTCGGCTAATTCTCCAGTTCACTTCTCCTATTAACATATAAGTGCGTTCAGTGTTATCTCTCCACTGGTGCAGAAACAGAAAATTAAAAAGCTTGTACAGAAAAAAAACAGCTAATAGAAAAGTCATTCAGTTTCTATACTGAGCTGCATTAAACTATACCATTTCTTTTATTTCTACTTAAGGGAAATGTCTTTGCAAGTTCTAAAGGTTATGATTTAATGTGCTGCAAAAGTATTTAGCTTCTGCCCAGTGAATCTTTCTCACTGTGATAATTGGCAGCCGCCCACTGCTGACATTGAACAGCTGCCAGATAATTTTTGGAATAAAATATTATGTGGTGAGCTCCATGCGAGAACTCGTTACTGCTGTTAGTGCCGCTTGGCTCTTTCAAAGGGAGATTCACACGGATGTTAGGAATAATTTGTCCAAACCTCAATTTTACTTTGTAATCTGTATTTTAAATAAAATTGCTTTAAGGTAATTTTATTCCAACACTTTCAAAAACCTAAATAAACTCCAGGATTAAAAATAAAACATATTGTGTCTTAAAAAATTTTCCTAAACCCTTGAATCAAATGACCGGCTTTTGAGGAGATCCAAAATAAAATGAAAAGGTAATTATCTAGTTAAATGTGACATTGTTCTGTTAATATACATTCACATCCCTGGGCAATACTGAATTCTTGTGAAGAAATGCATAGTGCATTTGAAAAACAGCAATTGCGTTGACAGTCTATACAAGGCTGTTGGCTTTTTGTCATTTTAACTCCAGTAGTAAAAATGGAGCTGATAAAGCATAGTGGTGGTTTGGGTCAGCATCTGGCTAACCTGGAAAAGGAAATGGATGTGTTTTCTACCATAATGGGTCACATAAATAAAAAGCAAACTCATTTTAAGTTGAAACAGTGTAAAAACGATGCACAGCTATCTATATGTTTGCTCTCTAAGGCATTCTGAAAGAGAGGAGCACAATGTCAATAATACACGATGCTGTACGTGATGTTTATTTCTCAGAACACTTAAAGGTGACCCATTATGCCTGCATAGGACAGGTCTATAGCATATGCAAAATATGTTCATTACAATTTTTGGACAAACACATTCTTAGATAAAGTTCTGCCTGTTTTGAGCTCCTTTCAGAATGAGCTGTTTTAGGGACTCTCTCACTTTAAATCTACATTAAGCTGCTGCTTAAACTCAATGTTTACTCTTTTATGTGAAAATGGCTGCAACAACAATCATACAGTGGTCTTTGAAAAGCAGAAGTGGGGCCTCCTGCACAACCAATAAGGACACAACAAGTGATTTCTGGATGGTAAGTCATCAACAAAACACTTGTTGTTTCCAGAAGCCATTGTGCGTTGTACCCAGTGATAAACCCAGTTGACCAAACATGCTGGATCTCAGCTGGGGTTGCTAGGTGACAGGCTGGGCTGGGCTCCAGTTGCTTGGTAACTGTGCAGAGCTTGTCAATTGTAATTCAATAATCGTGAAGTTTTTGAAAGGAGTCCTTCTCTACACATCAAAACACACGAGCTTCTTCCCAAAAAACAGCTAAGATCCAAAATGTTGAGATCCAAATGAAAGTACAAAGGTGCAAAAAGTGAATTTTTCAAAATAGGTCCTGTTTAACCTTTACCATGGTCCAGTGTAATTCTATCACATATATTTACATCTCTTTCAAGAAATAACAACATGTCTAAATAATAATTGCCATTTAAGTAGACACTTCCTTCAATCATGTAACACAAAGGTTTTTCCTTTTGGTGAAAAAATATGTCAAACCTCAGACCTCTAGAGCCATTGCATATTATTGTTTACATCTGGAAAGTTTGGGCACAACGCTGCAGGGGAAAAACACAATTCTTTTATTTGCCATCCATAGCCACTCTGCGGTGGTGGAACAACCTTTTTAATTGCTTGTTAACAGAAATAGTAAATTTGACAATCTCAAGGCTGCAACTCATCAAAGACAACTAAGATTGAAAAAACAAATGCTAGATGTGGGAAGGTCAGAGCTTGAATGACCTTGAACCCGCATGACTGTCGGTGCCATAGAAACGGTTCCAACATACCAAAGTAGTGAAAGCTGTGAGAGGAACTGTCAGAATACACAGACTAGTTCTACAAGACAGAAATGCTACAGCTGCTGAAATAACTACTACTTACAATGAAGATATGAAGAACACATCTAGTGAAAGGACAACACGTCGCATCCTGAAACAGAAAATATGAAATAAAAGTTGGTTTCTCTCCATTCACACAGATTACTCTAGACTTTAACAGCATATCTGATCAAAGCATCAACAAGCAATGAAAACTTTTCTCCTGGATATCAATGTGGAGTTACCACGACTACTGGAGCAATAAGAACTAAAAAACTGTGACTCATTGCTACATCAGTAACGAAAACGCTGATTTCCAGAAAACAGGTTTATTTAACTAGAAATTTCCCAGGAGTCTTTTCATCTCAGTAGCTCTATCCGTGGCCTGAAATGATTTCACACCCATGAGGAAGGCTCATCCTGGATGAAGTGTTCCAGGTCAGCAGGTCTCCATGATGCACCGGTCTCTGTTTATTGAATACTAATGGACGTACACAGATTGTCTTGGATAGTTTGAATATCGAACACAAGCTTCTGACCAGAGCAGCAGTATCGTGATCCAGAATGACACTACACACTCAACAGTGGCCATTAAAATCAGCCGAGGTCAGAAATGTACATGCAATCATTTTAGACACGAATGCTTGACATTTATAGATTTCTCTGTAGCGTTTGAATGGCTCTTTGTGTATGAGAGCATCATTTTACCATTCATGGTTCATTTTCTCAACTTCATACCAGGTCAGAAAAATTAATTGAAATTTAGGTCTATATAGTTGGATATCTGAGCAAATATCAAAGAAATCTGAAATCAGTTAGCTATAACATTTATTTACTGTTATTCCAGTTTTTTTTTTGCTTCAATGTTCTTGAATGTTCTACCTTATGGAGCCCCCTAGGGAACAGGGGACAACTTTTTCCTTTGTGTTCCGTTGCAATATGTTAACTGCAATATTTGCTGGTCTAATTTGTACACAGTCACAAAAGTCAATTTAAAATTTCAAATATATACACATATAAAGATCCTCAATGAAAACCTGTTTATTATCAACTCTTTGGTGCAAAAAACTGAAAATCGATTTATTCACTGCATGTCTGTTTGTGTAAGGTTGAAATGGAACTGCATATGAAAACGGCCCTTTAAACCATTCAGTCCAATACGAAACTGTCGGATGACTTGTTATCCTGTGATAATAACTCAGAAATAGTCCAAATAGTTTGGATATCTTTTTTATTTCTTTCCTTCTTATGGAAAGTTTCTGTTTATATGTTATGTTTGTGGTGCATTTCTATCCTAAAGAAAAAGATATAAAACTTCAGATGTTTCACAACGAGATATTAACACACATGGAAAAACCTTATAGCAATTAGTACCATGGCCCCCGTGAGAAAGGCTTACAGTTTTCAGTTATGCCACATGAACTGATCAGTACATTATTGCGAAGGAACACAAAAGAAAAAGAAATCCTCTATGTCCCATAGATCGCTCTGTACTACTTCATTCTCATGAAGTGAGATTAATTTAAAGTTAGTTTCAATTAAAACAAGAAGTTTAAAACAAATATGCCATCAAAGGATGAGCACAACTTTTGAAAGATTTAAATGTTTTTCAATAAACAGATGTTAGCCAATTATGAAGCAGTCAAGTTAAGTTTTTGCTAGTAAAACGATCAGCAATTACAGTGGGGAAAAAAAGTATTTAGTCAGTCACCAATGTATAAAAGACACCTGCCCACAACCTCAAACAGTCACACTCCAAGTTCCACTATGGTGAAGAACAAAGAGTGTCGAAGGACCAGAAACAGAATTGTAGAGCTGCACCAGGCTGGGAAGACTGAATCCGCAATAGGCAAGCAGCCTGGTGTGAAGAAATCTACTGTGGGAGCGATAATCAGAAAATGGA
>CAEGAE010002599.1:0-13419 GCA_903067095.1 Girardinus metallicus
TTTCAAACTATTTTACTTCTTTTTTTGCTTCAAACGGATTGTGTGTCCCCCCCCCCCCCCCCCTCTTTCTCTCTTTTCCCCCCCCCCCCCCCCCCCCCTTTCTTCTCGGGCCTGTTGTGATAACCATTATTTTGGGGAAACAAAATGTTTGTTTTTTTTATTTGTTGTTTGTTATCTGTCTTTTTGCTACAGACAGGGAAATACCATGCTTGCTTTTGGAAAGAAAACAAAACAATGTAAATAATGTATATTTTTTTACAAAAAAAGAAAAAAAGATTAAAAGCACTCACTAGTGAATAGCACTTAATGATGGTATTTATATTTTTAAAAATTCATATTTATTTTATTGCCATTTTTGTAGGAAATAGAGGTTTACAAACACTAATGCTTGGTCGGTATGTTTTGTATTCCACTGCTTTTTCAAAGTTTATGTTTGTTATTTTTGTTTTATTCGAAATTTGGAGCCTGAATGTTTTTCTTTGATTCCAAAGACTGACACTGGTCTGTGGCTTGGTTCCTGTTTAGTTCAGTCCACCAGTAGCTCTTTACCTACGCCAGGCCGTTTGGCCAGAGCTGATGTTTATTTCATTTTTATTGTTTTTACAGATTGTTTTTCTTTCTTTCATAAATGTCCCAGTTGTAGCTACTGGTCTGGCCGTCATGCGAACTATAATTATGCACTTGAGAGAGTTTAGATTGTGGATCTATAGCAGATATCTCCTCTCTCCAGCCTTATCGTCTCCACACCGCGTCGATCCGAGAGTCGAGTCCGCTCACAGGCTGCTGCTGCTGCTGCTGCTATCGAATCCGTTCTGTGATCAGCCAGGACGTCGACTGGCTTACCTCTAATTGGAAAAATAGCAAACCAATAAGCTACCCATGTTTGTAAAAAGAAAAATTAAAAATAGTGCTTTGCAAAAGTTTTCATACATCTTTTCATGTTTTATCAACCACAAAGTTTGTATTTTGGGGGGGATTTTATGTGATTGACCAGCAGAAAGTAGTAGATAAAAAGCGAAGTAAACAGTTTGCCAAACTACTGTCAGCTTTCCGTCTGTCGTTTGGTGTCTGTCTCTACCAGCTTTGCACAAGAGACGGACATTTTTACCCATTCTTCCCAGCAAAATAACTCAAGCTCAGTCAGACTGGATTGCCCTTATTTAACTCCCATCCACTGCAGCATGATGCAGCCACTGCCGTGTCTCAAAGTAAGTTTAAGGTTTTTCTGACATTATTCGGCCGCATGATTTTTGATTAATTGCAAGCAGGACTTGTTCAGGCTTTCTTTCAACATGGATTCCTTCTTGCCACTCTATTAAAACTTAATTAGTGAAGTGCAGGACTTCCAGTTGTCCTGCTGATGGATTATTTCCTCTACAGTTACTCTGAGTGTCTTGGCTGCTTCTCCCATTCAGGCTCTCTATGCAAGGCGTTGGTAGGTTTGTAGATGTGTCCTATTTACTGATCCGGTTACGTCTGGAGGTATTTGGTTGCTCTAGATTTGTAAAAAGTTTCTTTCCACTTTAGCTATAAATTACTTTTTGCTGGCCTGTTGCATAAAATCCCAATGAAATACGATGAAGTTTGTGGTTGATGTTGTTTGATGAAATATGAAGAAGTGAACACTTTAGCAAGACACTGTAAGTCCCTCTGCAGACTTGGTCTATGATGAAGAGGTGCCTTTATTTTAACTCTTATCAGCAGCATTCGTCATATCTCCATTGAGCCAATTAAAGAAAAACACAGAAGCATTCATAGCTCACCAGCATTCAGGAAACGTGTTTATCATTTGGTTTCCGTTGTTTCCGCCGCCCTTTCTCCTCTTTTCTTTCCACAAACCTTCATGTCCCATAGCAAATATTTAAAAGGCAGGATCAACTGAAGCCAGAGTCCATGTTTTGTATCCCTTTGTGTCATCCTTGCGCCGATCGCGCTGACTTTGTTGCGACCTGTTGCAGCTGCTGCCCCGTTATTCTGGTGAACTGAAATTAAAATACGAACCACGGACGGTTTGCACTTGAGCCGTGAAACAGGCACTGAATACTCATAGGAAGAATAATAATTAAAAAAACTGAGCTCTTTCTCCAGACAGAATGCAACTCAAAAGTGCTGAAACCACAAGCATAGAACATGAAGCCAGAGTTTGCGTGAAACCAGGCTCTGGTCAGGCGTTTCTTGTTTTGAAGCTCCAGCGAAGTGCACTTGATTCTTTCTGCTCAACTTAAAAAAAAAAAATAAAAAAAAAAAAAGGCGAAGTTCAGGGACCGCACCGGCGGCTCTCTGCTTCCCGAAAAGTCTCCCGTGGCGCCACCGCTGGGCTCGCTGGGTTCTGCTGCTAAGGTCAACAATGAATGTATGTTCTTCCTCCACATCACCAGACCCGTGATGGTGTTGATACTTGGTCAGCTGCGTTTTTTTTTTTTTGTTTGTTTTTGTTTTTCTTTCCTTGTTTCTGTTTTTTGTTTTGTTTTCTCTCTCTTGTAGAGATCGAAGACCTTAAATGGCATCAGCGGTTTTGGTTCTTACTGGTTTAGCTCAAACTGTTTTTCCGCCAGTACCGGCGATAAAGAAGAAACATGGTTACTGATGCTAAGGGCTTTCTCTTCAAACAAGCTCCATCTTCAGGATCAGAGTGTCCGTAAAACAATGAGTCGAGGTTCTTTTGACGTTATCAGCAGCATATATACAATAAGGAAACATCTTCTGTCGTCTCCTTGGACATTTTACCACGCCACACCAGTGGCCCTTCTCCGTCACTATCTGTAATTATAGTATAAATACTCAACAGTATATGGAAACATGCATAGTACTTTCTTGTTCTTGTATCTATACAAATATATGGAATGGACAGACAAACTTAGTTACAGTAGCAAAACAGCGGATTTATAATGGTTAATAGCAACGTTTCCGTGTACTCTATAATGGTTTTGTGTTACAGTACTATCAGATAAAACTAACGTGCATCATTCTTTTTTGTATATTGATATCCAGTACCAGTTTTGCTGTGCCTGTGAGCGAATCCTTCGCAAGCAAGGAGCGCTGCAGTTTCTTTCTTTTGTCGCTTTTCTTTCTTTTTTTTTTTGTTTGTTTTGTTTTGTTTTCTGGAACAAAATGGTTTTCATGTAATGAGAAATGTAACTGTATTAATGTGGTTGTGAACTTCTTGAGGTCAGACGTTTGGGTTTATTTTTCTGGTTGTTGTAGCGAATGGGTTATTTTTTTTTAATTCTTTTTCTCAGATTTCGTTTAACAGGGACGTCTCAGACGACTTACTTGATGTGGTAAAATTCAGAGTTTGGTTTGTGGAAACCAGAGGTTTAAAGAAACCACCATAATGGCTTCTTTTTTAATTTTTCACTTTGGACCGCTTTCATGTCTCCCTCTCTTATCTCTTTCTGTCCTCCGAAGCTTTTTAGTTGTTCTTATGATGTACTGTTTTATAGAAAGTGAAAATGCTGACATTGAGAACCTATAATTTATTTATTTGCCACAGCATCCAAGTGGAACCGCTCTTTTACAATTCAAAGTTCTGGAGAGGTTGTAGGAGTACTTAACCTGTATGTGTAATTTTGTTGTGTATAGACAACTTAAGATGGGATGTAGTGTCAAAAAAAAAAAAAAAAGGCGGGGTGGGGTTATAGTAGGATGTGGACAAAGAGGGATCATGAATGGGCCAGTTTTCTTTTGCCTTGAATATACCTTTGTCTTATACCAACATCCTCCTGCTTTCTGTAAAAAAACAAAAAGAACACAAAAAAAACCTTCTTATGGCATTCATTTGTTCTCCCATTCAACAGTGTTCTACACATCAGTGAAATGAAGGAAAACCACCACCGTGAAAAATAAACCACAAACTACTTGGTTGAATGTATAATTAGGTAACAAAGTTGTACATAATGTAAAAAAAAAAGTTTCTAATCATGTTTATTTTCTATGCACTTTTTTTATTTAAGTGATAGTTTAAATAATAAACATGTCGCCTTTACTCTTTTCTGTCTCTTGTATTTCCTTGAAGCACAAATCTGACACAGTTCTTGTTTATCTCTGGGTTTCTGGACTTTAAGCTTCCGATGAAGTTTCACAATCTAGAAAACAGGATTTCTACAAGGTCATGAAAAGTAAGCAGCAGTCTCAAAAAATGTAGAAATATACGCAGCTTACTATAGAGTGGAAATCAGGATGTTAGTGTTGCAAAGTCAATAGGGTTTTTAAGCAAACTGGGTGTTTAAAATACTGTGTGTTTATGCTGATTTAATAAGACATGGGAAAAGAGTTTCCATGCAGCGTTGTAAAACATAAAACTTAAGGTTTTTACAGTCTTTGAAAGTTCCTGTGCAGTTTCTGAACATTTTGATCCGACACAGTTTTGAAAAGTGTCGGGTGTCGTCAAGCGTACCTCACTTCCAGAACCAACAATTCATTCGAAGGGCCCAGACCTCCTGAGCCTGTTCCAGGAAGGTCAATAAGGGGTCACACCCTCAGCCACACCCATCAGAGGCAGTTTCCCCTCTTATGCAACTTGCACTTGGAATTTGGCTGAATTAGTTTTAGAAACCTGAACTATTAGTCTTCATTCTTTATCAAAACAACCAATGAAAAACGTCCTATGCTTTTGCTGAGCACATAAATGCTCTGAGGCACCTGAAGTTTTACAACCTGCTGTTCATTTTTACTCAGGGTCTGCAAACATCAAAACAGCAAAAATAACTCTTCACTGATTGCATTGAAATATTATCTTAGTTTTAATTAAAAGAATTAACAATAACTCTTGGATCTCAGTTAATTTGACAGAACAGCCAGTTTTGTTTCCAGTTATTTCTGGAAAGCAAAGTCCATTCGCTGTCTTGAAAAATGTATGAAACAGGGCTCTATGCTTTCTGGAAAAGTCTGTAAACTGGGTTTCTACAGAGTTTTGAGCAGTGGGAAATATAGCTCCTGTGCAGTCTTCATTAATATATGACACAAAATCCCTGAAGTCTTGAAAAATCTTCAGTGGGTTTCATATCCAGTTTTGAAAAGTGAATGATACTCTGTTTTAACAAAAATTGGAAAACCTGGTCTCTACGCTTTCCTAAAAAAGTCTAGAAAATAAGTTTCCTCCGTGTTACTAAAATGTTCCTTCACAGTCTTGAACATCCTGGAAAACGATGGAATTTGTTTCCATAAGTCTCCCAGAGAATGGAAGAAAGTTCATGTGTTAAGCCTTTATTATTTTTTTCTTAAATAATTTAAGTGATCTATCTTTTTAGAGTTAAAATACTCAAAAGTGTGACCAAGAAATGTGTTTGGAAAATAGAGAGACTTTGAAATGAACATTAAAATAAAAGCCTGTACCATGCAAACAATGTCATTGCCCAATGAAAGTGACTTTAAGCTGTCTCGCTTGGCTAAATTGTTCAAATTAGCTGAAAACCCTCTGATCAGCAGGTTTGAACATACTTCCAGGAAATGATCGTGACAGGGCCTGAAAGTGCTGAATCTGGTGACTCTAATTAAATCCACCTCCTAACTTCAGCTCCACCTCAGAGCCTCCACAGGCGCCTGCCATAGGGATACTAAGTGCAGCCTGGTGACGGGAACTCAAACGAGTTTCTGCTGGTGTAAACAGAGCGGCCAGCCCATTAAACCAGTTTCACTGTTAAGCAAACCCATGTGTTTCACCTCGGGCATGTTACGCCGTAAGCGTTTTATTTAGACACCAACAGGCATGCGAATAGTTTCTCATATAATTTCCTAATTTAACTGTGTTTGACTAGCCGAATTAACCAGCTAGCTAAACACCGTCTTCCCCTTATCGGATTGGGTGCAACAGGTCCTGACGTTGCAGACACGTGACCCGGATGACGCGCGGAATTCAGATGGAGGTCCGGAAGTGGATTTCTCCGGTTCAGAACAAAAGCAAAATGGATCACAACGAGTATGCTAATGGCCTAAATAGGCTGGAACTGACGAGGTATCTCGAAAAAATACGCGTATAGTTAGTATATGATTCGTATTATCTATGTAAAAAAGACTTCTCTAATAGTCTTTTTTACATTTACCCGGTGTCGGGGCGATCCACATAACTAACTATTTAATGCTGCAGAGTTCATATTATACGACGAGCCAGAAGAAAGTTTTCAAAAGCCTGGAGAGAATACAATTATTTAGCCTCAGGTTGGGTCAACCATTTAGGATCAAAAGAAGCATTAAATGACTGCCGACTTGTGCTATTTTAAGTGATAACATTTAGATGCTATCGCTAACAACGAACTAACCCATGTTATTTCTATGAGCTTGGATCTCCAGGTAAATAATTTATTTAGCTTCTGTAGACCCAAATTCCTGCTGGAGTTGTAGGACGCTGGATTCAGGTCCAATGTAGGTCAACCATTAGCAGCGATCTACAGAAAAACACCTGTTACAGAAAAATCTATGGCCCATCATTTTCTGTGACTGCAGGGGGCGATAGCGTGCAAATACTCGGTAAATACCGGTACAGCTGGGATTGTAAGATTCATGGCTCTTATAGTACCATCACATTGACAGAGAAAACATGTTTGTATTTGAGGCTGAACAATGGCCATCGCATCGAATCCCTTTGACCTGTCATTAAAATATGTAAATCAGCTGTGGCCGCTTAATAAATCAGCAACTGATTAAGAAATGGATCACACTGGTTACAGATTATTTTGGCCGAGATAATCTGTGACCGTACAGGCCTGTAAATAATGTCAGAGTTTAAACAACTATTTTTCAGAGTTCTACCACCTCATTACCACAATCTGGGTGCATTTATAATAATATTTAACCCTCAAATAGCTAAAATCGTACTGGTCACAGATTATTCTGACCAGAATAATTGCGCTATCGCCCCATGGGGTCACAGAAAATGATGCGTCACAGATTTTTCCGGTTAAACTCAAGCAGGAACCATCCTGGTCAGGTGCTCAAACCAGTTTAACTCTTGAAAAGCAGCAGCTCTACTCTGAGGTTCCTGCGGAGGACAGAGCTTCACCTTATCGCTAAGCCCAAGTCCAGCATCAGCACGGAGGATGCTTGCTTCATGACTGTAGAGGTGACAGTCCGAACATAGACGAACCTTTAATCTTCTCTTTCTTTCTCCAAATTAATGATGTAGAGATTATTTGTTTAAACTAGTGGAAGGCTTCTACAGACTCCATTCACTTTCTTTAAAGTCTAATAATTTGCTTTGACTACAAAGTGAAGGAAACAGAGAATGACATACATGCATTATTTCATTTCTACACTGGGGTATGCTTTCCTTTACAGATGTTTTTTTTTTTTTTTTTTTGTGTTGCTTTTTTCACACTTTAAATTGTACTATCAGACAACAATAACCAGAGTACCGTACTATGCCAACTTTATTTGTGAAACATTTTAAAATAGTGACAGCTGAACAAAGAGCTGCACATAGTTAGAAGCTATAAGAATAAAAAAAAACAAGGCATGGGAACAATGAATGATTAAACACAATAGGGGTGGTATTGTGATGCATTTTCCAGACAATATCCTCCTATGAAACATGACCACTTTAACTATTTACATGGAAGTTTGGCTTCTTGAAAGTAAAGTATACAGAAATTAAAAATGGCTTGAAAATTCAAAACAAACTGCATTGTGTCTTTTGGCTTTTCAAATAAATTATCCACAGATAAGAGTTTTGTTGTTACTTATTATAAGCCATCAAAAACATCTGACTTCTGTTACTAAAGACAAAAATGTTCAGTTCTGACAGTGAAAAAAAAAAAAACATCAGTTTTCTTCCACACAAACTTAAACAAACACGCCTAACTGCTGACTCCCCTCTGTTTTCTTTATCTCGGTGTTTGTAATCTTGCGCTCCGCAGCGTCTCCAGATTTGGCTCAAGTCTGGTGCTTTTTGGAGTTGGAGCTGGATGATAGGAGCAAAGCGATGTTTTTATTGGCCTGCGAACTGAAACCAGTTAAAAGTTCAGCTTCATCCACAGGAAGATATAAGAAACTCTCTCTTTATCAACGTAACGCCACCTCCGAAGGATTACAGGGAGGAAAGAGGATTACGGTCCGAGTGCTGCAAGAGGGGAAGATGGATTTTAGTTCGGGAGATGCTATCTGCCTCAAACAAATTGCTTAGGAGAGAGAGGAGAGTCGTTATGTCTCTTCCACTCCTTCTCTTTCAAAGGCTTGTTTTGGAGTATGAAACTCTGAGGACATCTGCAGCAAAGCATTGTGGGAACATTTGCTTAGACCACAACAAAGTAAACTCTCTGTGGTCAAGATCTGAAGAGTTTCTCCATCGCCCATCATGCAACATCTCAAAAATTCCTCTATTTATTGCCCTTCATTCTCTTTAACTCCTCCCTTCGTTCTAACTTTATCTTCGTTTCAGGCTTTTGTTTACAGATGTGAAAGTTTCTCCCACAAACCTTAATGTTGTATTAGGGAGATTTGATTTGATAGATTAACATATATTTGAAAAACCATGATTTTCGTTCAAAAAAAGTCTGGCAACTGACCAAGCCATGTGTGGCAGAAAATTACGACTCCTTGAACACACCGTCGCCATGGTGAAGCTTGGCAGTGGCAGCAGCATGAAGGTGGAAGTTCACCAGCGTTCGTGGGAGGACAGATGGATGGAGTCAAAGTTTAGGGAAATCCGGGAAGAAAAGGTTTGAGACTGGGGCTGAAGTTCACCTTCCAGCAACAGACAAGCAGAGCGACAGGCGAGCAAATTAGGTCTGATGAGAATCTGTCACAGACTTTTAAAAAATTCTGTCACAGATAATTTTCATCCAAAATGACAGCATTTGAGCCTTTTTACAAATAGGTTTAGTTTTGAGTCATCTAAGGCAGTTTAGAGAGAAAATAATAGGCGATTCTACAACGTATTCACTCCGTATTTACTTGTACAAAGGAATATGGTCTGTCATAAAATTTACTAAAGCCTGTGTCTGTATTGTGCCAACATGTGAAGAGGAATGAATACTTTTGCAAGGCGCTGTATTTCTCATGTGCTGGACAGACATCACATATTTTCCTCCTTCTCCTCCCAGCCGAGGCTCCTCCTCTCCCACTGACTCCAGTTTTTCTAATTGGATATCATCAACATTTCTTTTCAGTTTTTCCCAGCCACATTCTCAGGTCTTGAGGAGGACGTTGTAGCGATTTTTTTTCTCCCCTCTTTAGTTCTGAAACAGCTGCCCCAAAGACTGCACTGCATCCTGGTAAGGTTGTGTTTCTTTCTTAAGCAGAGCTTTAGAAACAAATTAAAAGTGGCACCTTATGGTAGCTCAGCAGAGAGGAAATGTCTGGATGTGTTTTGGGAAAAGACGTCTGACCTTCCACTGTAAACTATCAGAAGATATGTTATGCATTTGTGCACAGCGGCATTTTACATGTGGAAAACATCATTATGCTGCTCTGCCAAACTTTCTCTAATGGCTGTGGCTCTGTGGTTTCTGTTTCGCAATCAGATGTGCTTATTTGCTCATCTAAAACACAAATAACCCTAATTATGAGCCAGTGGGCCTCTGGTCACTCACTCATAAGAGCCCACTCAATGTCCAAACAAGAAGCAGGACAACATAGAAATGGTGATTGTTAGGGAAATATAAATATGGTTGCAATTTACAAATGATTATTGCAGGTATAGATTTAAAATTTTCAGTAGAATAGAATCAATTAGTTATCCTGGGTTACATCAGCTTTGATAGTATTTTGGTTAATTCTCAGCTCCCAGTATGTGTTGCTGTTAAATTTTTCTCTCTGTCTTTTGGATCACTTCAGGTCAATTTGCCTCTACTTCCTTGTTTTGCACCAATGGGCTTCCATTTCATCCCTTCTACTTCCAATCTGTGCCAGTAAACAAACCATTTTATACTCTTACCTAACATTACATTCATCATCAGCATATTTCTCTTAGGAGTTAAATATTTAGATGAATCCTGGACATAAATTAGCTCAGAAATCTCATATAATTAAATCTAATTGTATAGCATTTTGAAATATGACAGGTCATGTCCCCTGAACAAACCAAACTAACTATGAGTGATGTTCTGCTGCTGGCGTTTTTCTGTATCCAAGTCATATAAACACATTTTCTCAGAGTAACCTATGATTAGATGGTAGATAAATAAGTTGTTAAAGTGGCTACAAAGGTCCATTGAGCGGGTATCATGCACAGTCGGAGCAAAACTTCCTCAGGTAGCTGAGCACAAGTCAGTCAAACCTTTCATAGCCTAAAATGCTGAAGAGGTGAAGTTAGCTAGAAGTGACAGACCCTTACTTCTGGCTAATTAGCACTGTTGGTGCTAATTCTGAGTTTTTAATTCACTTTAGATAAGAATCCTTTTATATTGTTTTTTTTTATTATTATTATTTTATTGGTAAATATGCCACAGTCATTTAAAATCTTTTAATTTGACATGTAATTATCCCACAAATGAACGAAAACTGCCGTCACAGAGCACTGGACAAGATTTATTATATACAGAAATATGCCATCAACTTGAGTCCAGTCATTCAGACAGATTCAACTTTAATTACCTTCATTCTTTTTGTAAAACAATGAAGTTCAGTTCATGTGGTGATGACAGACGGTCGATTGCTTCCAGTCTTACCTTCGCAGCAATCCCTCATACGGAGCATGCATGTGGCGACAGTAGAAATAAAGCATCTTAAACAAACAGGCCTGTTTGTTGTCGTTTTAGCCTCGTCCATGTTCCACAAAGAGATTCACAATGTGCTTCTTCTCACTCAGCTCTTCGTAAACAAACACAGTGTTTACTATTCTTCGCTCGGTTTACACACACATACACTGATCTATTCATGGACAGTGAGTATTTAAATTCCTTTTTCTATTATTTTACTAATAAAAAAACACTTATAAGACAGCTGTTTCGACTCTGCAGTGTTTGTCTTCTCGTCTGAGCTTCACTTGTGCCAGGAATGCTGACATGCAGTTCTTCGTCCCACCCTCATTTTTTCCCACTGTTTCTCTCCAGTTTTTTTTCCCCTCTGCTTCCTTGTGTGCAGCTGTTTCTGGATGTAATACTCGACGGTAAACATGGCGATTAAACAATAATTTGGACTTTTCTGATGGTCAATAATATGGTCAATATCATAGAAGCATGCAGACCCTTTGATATTTTTCACATTGCATTGCATCATAGCCACAAACTTTGGTTCCTTTTGTTTGGATCGTACGTCACAGATCCACACAAAGCGGCGTGTAAATGTGAAGAAATCGGAAAATGATGCATCATAGAAATGTGAAAAGTTTGACGTGAAGATGTATTCTGTGGCATTTTCTCTGATAATCGCAAATAAAACCCACTGGTGGTCAGAGTTGATGGGAAAACAATTTTGAGCAAAAACACAGATCAATCCTGGAATAAATCAAAAACGTTTAGGAGCAAGAAAAGACTTAAAATTGGAGGACAGGTTCTCCTTCCAGCAGGATAGCAACTTTAAACCTGCAGTCAAAGCTACAACATATGGTTTTAAATTAAACCACATTCATCTGGTAGAACAGCACAGTCAAAACCCAGAACTAGGTCCAATCAACCTATCAAAACTTAAGTGTTCACAGATTCAATTTGACATAGCTTGAGTTATTTTACACAGAGAAACCTGGAAACCTTTTCAGCCAGTAGAGACACACCCCAAAAGATTTGCACCTGCAATCGCAATGAAATGCGGTTCTAAAACGTATCGTCTCAACAAGGCTGAAAACAAACGCACCACGCGCTTTCCAGAGTGTTATTTGTAATAAATGTTGAAAACAAGTTCCTGTCCACCTCATAATTATCCACTAGTTTGCTTTGGTCAGCCACACAAAACCCCAGTAAAATACATCAAAGCTTGTGGCTGTAATGTGACAAAAAATAAAGAATAAGTGTTGTCTTTAAGGGATTATTAAGAGATCACAACCCCAGAGGAGAAACATAAAAAGTCATTAACGCAACTCTCTATAGGATATTTTATAGAGCAGGAGTGCCGACTCTGACGTCTCCCTGGCAGACCTTTTCCTTGTGGCTCTGCTATTTAGTGTTAGGCATTAAGCATCCTAGAGAACATTCATTAAAAACATATCTGGGGGGGGGAATTGTTAGTAATTTTTCAATTTTTGTCTTCTACATTTTCTCTCGATCTTGTTTTAATGGCGACTTAATGAATACTTTACGTCTTCCTGTGCAGTGGTTCAGGAAATGAGAGCCAATAAAGACTTTTGATTTAAGGTCAAAGTGCCTGAAATGTTGACTTTCATTGGGAGATCCAATTATCTTGTAAAATGTACTCTCTCTCTCTCCCCTGCTGTCATGAGGTTTAATATACAATCAAACGTTTAATATAGCCTTGGGTTATTTTGTCTGTGGTCTTAACAACTGTACATCTGAGTTAATAGCCGTCACATGTGTTATTAAAGCCATAATGTTTCTCCCTTTCACTCTAGCTTCTACGGTGCAATGACCTCACTCAGCCTGTTCTCCTTGTTAAGCTCCATCATCGTCCTACAAGTCTGTTTTTCCAGCCAGCTAGAGGACAACAAGATCCCTCCCAGTCTGTGCACTGGTCAACCTGGCATCCCAGGCTCTCCTGGGAATCATGGCAATCCCGGTCAGCCAGGGAGAGACGGACGAGATGGGAGGGATGCCGCTCCAGGAGAGAAAGGCGAAAAGGGAGACAGGGGATATCCAGGTACTCCTTTCCATTTATGACAGGGTCTTTCCCCATTTTTTCATCTTAATGTCACAAACTATGGTGTATTTTATTGGGACTTTATGAGATGAACTAGCATAAAAAAATATCTCCATCTTTAAAGTAAAAATGTAATTTATTTTAAACGTCAAAACACAAATCTACAGCACACTTTTCAGATCATTATTTGTGAAAAATGTCCAAAATTCACTAAACTGATCAGACACTGTTTTTGACAGAAATTACATTTCCATATGGCAAATAATTTGCAATCAGCTGCTGAAAAGCAGCAGAAAACCAAAAGACCCGGCTGAGATGAAAAATATTCTGCTTATTCTGCGTAACTGAATAACTGAATCATTAATCAAAGGGGTGGTGTCCGAAATAACAGCAGCATGGCGTTTGTGCAGTGAGATCACTTACTCTATTAAACAGGCGTCAGAGAGGCGGCCCTTGTTGTTTGTGGATGAAGGTTGTAGTTCATTCCTGTCTGAAAATCTCAATATCATGGGTTTGTTCCAGACTTTGCTTAGAAGTATTAAATGTACTTTGACTTAGCAGTTAAAACAACATCAAATGTGTTTAAATGGAAACTAAAACCAGAAATACCACAGAAAGAAATTTAATTCCAATGTGGAAACAGTCAAAATGAGTAACTAGCTAGATAGATAGATAGATAGATAGATAGATAGATAGATAGATAGATAGATAGATAGATAGATAGATAGATAGATAGAT
>CAEGAE010002600.1:0-24033 GCA_903067095.1 Girardinus metallicus
TGTATATATATATATATATATATATATATATATATATATATATATATATATACACACACACACATATATATATATATATATATATATTAATTATTAACTTGTGTTTAATTTAATTGCTACTACAGAGCTTGATTTGACTATCAATAAGTGTCCTTTTGATAAAAAAAATAGTATGCTTACTACCGGTTACCTTCGTACTGACTAACATATGATAGTTTGCTATGATAAACACTGTCAATATTTTTGAAGTCAGTTCATCTAGATATGTAATCTGCACTTTCTGACAAATTGCGACCACCGATTGGTCAGTTGCTGACAAATGCCCTGGAATGATTGGAGGAGAAATGCTCCACGTCTGCATGGGGGCGGAGCCGGCATCATGTCAATTGTTTCCCAGAAGTGATAAAACGCATAGGCTATTTATTTAACTAAGTGTATAATAATTTATTTTTATTTTGTGTCCTTTTTTGAAAATGCTGCAACAGCTACATATAAGAAATGTTAAATTAGATGAAAAGAAACAACTAGATCTTATATTTTCTGGAGGTGCTAAGGGGGTGCTATGACTTCTCCAGGGGAGCTATAGCAGCCCCTAGCGGCCCCCTCGCGTCGTCTGCTCCTCTCCAGGAATTTTTTATGTTTTTTTGCAAAGTTGTTAGTGATATTTTAGGTTTTTTTATTTTTCCAATAGAACTGAGAGATACATGTGTCAGTTAACTTCAACCAATTTTGTGTAGGGGTAATTGAAAGGACTGAGAATAGATAATTAAGTTGTGGAAGTATCTTCGTTTTAATTGTGGAAATATGGCCACTGGTGTAAATGGAAGGTGTGTCCAGCATTTAAGGTCATCTTCAATCGTTTTAGGTAGTGAGGTTTCCCCCAGTGTATCATAGGCCTAGTGGGCCACCAGGCTTTACTTGTGCCCCCACCAGGCTAAGCGTTCCTTATTTTTTTAAAGTCTTTTTAAATATTTGAATTTAGCTGGTGTTCAGGTATTCATCTTCCAATCTTTTAATAACACATAATTATCAAGTGATATTTTCAAATTTCCTGTCAACTTGAAACATTTTTTAACTCAAAAACATGACAGGCCACTGGGTGAATGACGTCCCCAGCACCCAGCCACCAGGCTTAGCAAGTTTTCTGAGGGACACCTGGAGGTATGAACGAATAATTCTGACAGCCTGAGGAAAGTATTTATTCCTAGATATTTGATATTCCCATAGTGAGAGGTCATGCAGTATTTTGAGGTGCAGAGTCCCCTGCTTTATCAGAGAGTGGAAGGATAATGGATTTTCCCCTTTTTATGGTGTAGTGTGAAATTTTGGAAAAGTAATTAATGACATTAAAAGTTTCTTGGAGAGAATTATGTGCATCATGTAAAAATAACAGGATATCATCTGCATATAGACTTTAAGTGACAGATTCCTTTGATTTTGTTATTTTTCATTTTTGCTACAGCAAGTGGCTCACTAAAAAAGAGCAAACAGAGGGTGAGAGTTCCTCTGTGTAGCAAAAAAATGATGTAATTCCATTTGCACTTAATGTGTGTGTGGGTTAAGATCCAGTGTTTTATTCACCTGGTGAACGACTCTCCAAATCAAAAGCTTTCTCTGCATCTGATGGAACTGCTACAGTTTTTGCTTGATTCTGGTGGGGAATAATGATTAAATTAAATAATCTACACTTATTATCAGTTTGGTTTTTGTTTTTGGTAAAGCCAATTTGCTCTGAGTGAATTAATGTAGGGATTTTTTTTAATTCTAGCTGTAAGTACTTTAGTAATCATTTTTAGATTTGTATTCATTAAGTTAAGTGGATGGTAGCATCGGGTTCTTATTGGGTTTCAAGAGTAATGTTATGCCAGCTGTGTTCATCTGTGGTGGTATCATAAAATTAGATTTGGTTTCATTTATTACCTTAAATGAATAAATGAATCAAATAAATCATGTAAAGTGGCGATAACATGAGCCAGAATAGCTTGTTGAACAGTTAATCCATCAGGTCCAGGCGATTTGTTGTTGGGCTTTTTAAGAAGTGCATTATGAAGTTCACTCTTTGGAGAGTGGTTCATCTCCAGAATAAATGCTCAATCTTTTTTGAATGAAGGTGTTGAAGTCAGGATATTTAAGGAAAGAAGTATTAAAGCAGCACCACGTGGATGTTTTATTACATGATTTAATGAGAAAAGTAAGAGATATTGGAGCATGGTCGCCAAGTATGCTTGCTTAGCATGTGACCATGCTTGAGGTATTGAAGTTTCAGTTATGCACTGAGTACGTTTGTTGTTGACAAGAAAAACATCAATTCTTGAAAACGACTTATGGGTTACAGAGTAAAATATGTTCTATTTGTGGGATTATTTATTCTCCAGCTCTTGCCAAGTCTGTAAGATTTTGTATATTGATTTATTCTTCTGGCGGAGTGCCAGACTTTGGAGTTATACGAGTGTGATCTGTCTGTTTTGGGGTTAATAACAGTATTAAAATCTCTGTCTATTATAACATTTGCTTGATCATTAATAAAGGGGAAATTATGAAAAAAAGGTGAGTCTTCATTTGATCCATAAATGTTAGCAAGGGTATATGTTACATTATGAATTTATATAGTGATGATTATGTATTTACCAAGAATATCCACTATAGGTTTAATGTAGTTAAACCTATAGTGGAATGAAATTGATACACCTCTTTGTTTGGTAGTGTACATTGGTAAATAATTATGGATGTATTGATCAAATTTGAGACTTTTTAATTTTGAATTTGAAAGATGGATTTTCTGTAAAAATTATATGTCTGTTTTCAGATTTTCTAAGTGTATTTTTTGGCCAGGGTTTTAAAGCCGCACACATTCCAAGATGTCACTTTAAGTTCCTACATATTGTTTGGATGTATGAAGTGACTTTCTACTGATATACATGTGCATTTATGTAGTGACAGAGAGAGAAATCAAAGATAAAAAACACACTTGAAACAAACAAAAAATAAGCAAAAAGTCAAAATAAATTAATTACGTGGTAAGTGACTGTGATTAAATTGATTCCAAATTACTGAGTGGGAATACAAATCAAAGTCGGAGAATACGACACAGTAAATGACATATGGAAAAAGTTTAAACAGTTTAGAAAGGCCAGGGTGTCATTTCAGAGATGTGGTATAGTTGTAATGTATATATTAAGGTGAATATTCAGTATTGTTGAGTTTTCTTTGTGAAAACTGCATATTAAGATACATTTTTCTGCTGGACAGGCCTGCAT
Source organism: Girardinus metallicus (assembly GCA_903067095.1). Classification (NCBI taxonomy): domain Eukaryota; kingdom Metazoa; phylum Chordata; class Actinopteri; order Cyprinodontiformes; family Poeciliidae; genus Girardinus; species Girardinus metallicus. Next base: position 3,258 of record CAEGAE010002600.1, read on the forward strand.
GTCCAGGATGTTCATGGATAGTTGGATATACTTTACAGTGAAGATGTTGGCATCGATTTGGATCGGGTATGTGCTGAGTGTGTAGAGACTAAAGTTCCTCTTTATGGTTCAAATCAAATTTTTACTTTATCTTTTACATTGAAGAACAGGTAATCATTTGCACTTTACAAAGTAAAAAAAGTATTGAATAAGAATTCACATACTTGTGAATGCTAATATAATAACACAAAAATCAACAGATAAAACAAAAAAAAAGGCAAAAGACAGAGTGGAATGTATATGTTGATGATCAGGATTTCCAGAAGACAAGCTCACATTAGCCCACACTTTATCTCATTCAAATGATGGTTCCACATCTGGGATGCGTTTCTTCCAAATCAAATCTAATACCAGAAGTCTGTGTGTCTGTTTAACCCTAACTGATAAGTCTTGAAATAAACTTGGTTGTACCTTTACCAGAATAGAACACTTTATGAAGTCAGTATATTGTGAGAGGGCCCTGAAAGGGGGCACTACTATATTTTAAAAGTGAAAAAACTGTGAAAAAAAAAAAATCAAACCTATGAATAAACAAAAATTTAGCTAACTGGCGTATTAAACTTGGTGCCTATATCCTGAAAAGTAAGTAACCCCCTCTCCCCATAAATTATCCCTATATAAGGTGACCACCAATCAACAGCTTATCATTATTAAATATTGGAAAATGTGGGCTAAATCCAGGAGAGCAACCCGCTACTTTCTCCACCCTTCTCAATATAAATAGCAGATATGAAATTGTCCCAAATCTCAAATGGGATTGATGTATTGAAATGGTACAATGCAAAATATTAACAAGAGCATGGCGCTAACATCTGCTCCTCCAGAACTGGCTGTGGGACCAGCCCCTCTGGATGAAACCAGGATAAAACAGGCGAGGGAGGATCAGGATCTAAACAAAAGGGGGGGAGGTCAGGTCCAGACTCAGACCTGCCCACCACTTTGAGACAAAGAGTTGTAAAACTCTGCATGTTGAGGGCTAAAATTTAGGCTAAATAAAGAAAATGTGGTCTTATGACCACGAAGTACATCTGAATTTGAAATCAAGGAAACAAGAGAAACAGGAGGGAGAAAGAGAAAATATTGGCCAAGAGAGAGCCAATTAATTCTAGCTGTGCTGAATTCAATTGTTCTGGACTGAGACAATTTCTAACACGTGGCAGACATAAAATGGCAGAGCAACAACATAAGAATACAAACAGTCTGGCTTTTGTAGATGTGTTAAAAAAGCCATATTACTATTCTTTGTTTAATTTTCTGTTTTAATTGGACTTGAAAAAGATTTGGGCTTCAAAGCAGAGCTGTTCTCAGTAGGTCGGGGGTTTGAATCCAGGATGTTTCTGCATGGAGTGTGCCTCACCTCTCAACTAACTGCTGGAGAAAAGAACCAGCCTCTTTCAGATGCTGCACTAAGAATGCTGACTCTACTGGTCAGAGTTGGTAATGACGCATTTACCAGCCTAATGCATTCATTCAGGAATACTGAGGAAAACACATTTTTCTATTATCAAAAGTTTTTTTTGTTAATAGAAAAAACTTTATTTTCTATTATCAACAAAAACTGGACGTCCCACTATTTATTAGAGAAAAACTTTCTGTATGAAATGAAGGAATGAATGGGTGTACCCAACTTGGCTTTTCTCTGAACCTCCTGGTCCTGCGTACTGTGCATTTATATTGAATACTTTGTGATTTTTTTTTTTGTTTGTTTGTTTTTTGAAGGGGGTTTAGATGAAGTTGCAATTGTCAGGGAAAATGTTGCCCTAAAATCTGACAGTGTCACCTGCATCAGCCAGTACAGTGCATCAGTAGTGGGTTGCCAGATCTGTACCATTTCTGAACAGCCGTTCCTAGATTGTTCTGTTGGGGCTAAAAGGGCGTGATGCGGCATTACGGCGCTGCAGGCTTCTCGGAGCCACCATTTTGGAGAGAAAGGCTTCCATTACTGTCTTCTGCTTCCTGTTGTCCGTTTGATTTGTTCCTTGCTGGTTAAAGAGTGAAGAACAAATTGTCATTTTCTGCTCATACTGCATGTATTTCTTCATGTTTACCATATTTCCATCTCATTTTCTTTGTCATCCCTACTCCATCTTCATCTCATCTCCCATCATCCTCAGCACACTCTCCTTACTCTAGTCACCAAATCTTCCACCTGAAACACTTAAAGTATTCAGCCTCTCCTCCTTTGCTCTCACATTCTTCGTCCTCCTCCTCCTCTTCCTTTTCCTCCTGCTGGTATTCTCCAAGCGTTTGGCCTAGTGGTGAAGAGTGCAGCCAGTTCATCCTATGGTCACTGATGGCTGCCTACCTGCTCCTTTTCATCACATCTGTCCTCCTGGTCCTTTTCTCTGACCATTCCACTGCATCCCACTGCGGTCCCCAGCGTGCCCCCACACAGGGCACTGACACCCAGCACAGAGCCCCACTGGCTGACCAAGATCCCACCGACTCCCACTGTAAGTGTCATGGTAACAGCTGGAAAGAAGCTGCAATCTTGAGCTGAGCTAAAGTCCATTTCCTAACTTTGATTCATGCTGCTTAGAAATATTGGTGGTAAGTAGGATGATATTTTTACTTATCAAGATTTTTTTACAGTCAGTGTTTTAGACCGTAACAGACAACAGGCTGATCTTTCCAGGTGAGTTTTCATTGAAAAAGTGAACTCAAGTTCTATAGACACAGAGTTCAGGTTCTAAGTAAACTGTCTGCAGTTTCTGTGATTTTAAGATTAATCAAGAAACCTATATGATGTCCTTGGTCCTATTAAGGTCCTATAAATTTTGTACCACAAACAAGCAAAGCTGGTATGACAATAAAAAAACCTTGAATCCTTGAATAAAGCCTGGACACTGCTCCAGATATTTTCCAAGTGTAAATAAGTGGAGAAAAGTACCGATCTAATACGGTTCCTTGTCCATTGGCTTTAAAGAAGAAAATCAGCAATTATTCAGATAGACTGCTAATTTCAACAATTGAATGTCTAAACAAGTTTAACCATTTCACGTTACAAAATTATTCACAACTGTTGAACCTTTTTATATTGTTTCATTTCAACCACACACTTCAGTACATTGTTTTGGAATTTTCTTTTCATTAGCTATTTTTTCTTCCAAATGTCACAGAAAAGAAAAAAAAGTGAATTAATTTGGACTTGCAGGTTTAGACTTAGACATTTTTATGAGTTTGGTGCCCTGGTAAGGCACAGAGCCTACAGTCAATGGGACAGTTTGCTGTCTCAGGACTTACTCTGCGTATGGGTTTCCATCCCCCCTTTAGGACATTAACTTTCTCTTTCAGAAAACCCAAAACCACCTCAAGTGAGCAAAATTCATGAAGTTATTTTGAACTTTTGCCATTTTCATCAACCTCCTCTAACATTATACTTCACAATGTACTTAAAAAATGTTGATATAAACACGGCCAACATGGAAGGAAAAGCACACCTGTTTATTTTAGTGTTTACCACGTAGCTTACGCTCTTGCTGAAAGGTTACCAAGATGTTCCACAACTGTTGAGTCTTTTGGGGTTATTAGTGTAGCTGCTAATTTCAAATGTCACATCACCTGTCTGAGACCAGGTTATTAATTAACAAATAATTAAATGTCTTATTTTCACTTTTGCTTTGTATTGTGGCCTGGTTGTTTGAACACATACCAGTCGCTCTACAACACCACCCCTCACCAGGCAGCCATTCATCAAACAATAACTGATACTGACCAAGAGTTGTTCAGCTAGTAAGTTCTGAATTTCTGATAATCAGGTGGTGCCCCAACTTGGTAAATTTGATTAAAATTACCAGCTTTACAAATAATTGTTCTTAACACTTATTAAAAGGTAGCCAAACGACCCCTTCTTGGACAGAAGTCTAAAAGTACTCATTGTAGTTCATGTCCTTTATAAACAGATTGTAGATAAATATGTATTCAAAGAATAGATCTTTAACAGCATTGAGCTAAGAATGTGCTTATTTGATCCAAACACTGACGGTGTTTCTGATCTTAGCTCTGTTTATTTGCAGGGTGTTAAAGGTGGATAACTGCTTTCAGTGCACATGGATGTTTTAATTGTTACATACTGATGTAACAGTTTCATGGGATTTTGGAGTTCAAAGACCTTTCAGTGTGTCAGATCTCAATAGTCACACTTCACTGATCTAAATTAGTGCATAAATTCGGCGACAGTGCCATCTACTGGTCAGAGTTGGTTATGACGCATTTGCCAGCCTAATGCATTCATTCAGGAATACTGAAGAAAACACATTAAACAGTCATGTTTGAAAACTACCTTTGGCAACCTTTAGAACAATTGCTAAACAGATAATATGTAAAGTATAATTCAGAAACTATTCAAACACAGATTTGAACATCTAATGGCAGATTTCATATAGTTTCAGCAGCAAAAGGTAACACATGGATACAACAGCTGATTACAAAGTGAATCTTGCTTTGTCTACAATCCTTTAACTGATCCAACAAAGCTAATACATTTATTACTAAGATCACAGTGTGCCTGTCCATGTGTTGTCATGGTCTCGTGCAGTATGACATTTGTGGCAACTTTTGTCTCAGAGGAAAAGATGATTTCCAGCTGATAGCTCACAATGTAATGTTTCCACTCTACAAATACCAATAATTATCCGTGGAATTACCTGCACATTTTTTAGCATTGGAACAAATATTTATAGTGCTTACATGCCTCTATGATGCGCTGAAGAACATTTTTAAAGTTTTCTTTAGCAAATGATTGAAATTTATAGTAAGACTTATTAAATTTAATGACTTCTGCAATTCACACCGGTATGTTGAATTTCAACTTTTGGATTAATTCAGTACGGGTCTGCTCACTTTTACCTCTTGGCATGGTGTTCCATCATGGTAGAAATGCATAAACAATCATCAAATTGTTGCTGGATTATTGGAAGAAGTTGCTTTTGCAGGATGATATGATCCCACTCAGTGTCTTGGAGTAGAAGTGGGTGGAAGCCCACCGCCTTAGATAAAAAGGAACGTCTCACATGGATCAGATCAGGATGCTTCTGGGTTGGATGGAACAACATAATCAATCAATCAATCAATGAATTTTATTTATAAAGCACCCTTCATACTAAAAGCAGCTCAAAGTGCTGTACAGATCAATTACCCATCCCGACCGCACATGGGAAAACACACAACTACATTATGTTTACACATCTTCAAGGAGATTGGAAATCTGCAGCCCTTCCAAGGCAACACGGGAAAACCCAATTCAGACACAGAATGTCTTAGGTCGGGTAGATTATAAATTTCAGTCTTCCCTAAAGTCTCTCCGATACATCTCAGTTCCACTGAACCTAAACTAGCAACTTCTCCCAGATCGATTCCATTCCATTTAGTGAGTTTTAGAGTCCTCAGCTGGGCTGCGAGTCTCAGCAAGACTCACATCCAACTTGCGTCTCTGTCCACACCAACAGTCTGAGTGTTCGCTTGTTCGGCCACGTCTGTCACAGATTTGTCGATAAGCCAGGAATCCACAAGCTCCAAACAGCAGAAATCTTGTTATGACGAATAAATCCAGGGTGAATCCCGCCGGGTGTGTCCCCGCAGGACAAGAGGGCTCTCCTTTACCTATTTTTTATAAAAGTTACATACTTTCATATTGCCCATCCTCTTTCAATGGGAAATGGCTCTTCTTCAGACAACTCATAATGTCTTCATCTGTCTGAAAGTTAAAAGCTTTGAATTTTGTAATGAGCTGTTTTTTTTTTTTAGCTGGATGTGCATCAGCAACCTTATCTGTAGTGTCTTTATTTGCAAAGTAAAGTCCATGAGGGGACAGACAGTATTTCAGCAGTGTCACAAACAGTCAATCAGAACCAGGTGGTGGTGTTGGATGCAGGACGCTTCCCCTGCCTTAGTGTTGGCTGTTCTCTGACAGCGGAACAGCTTGTTTTTGGACCTTCTCAGCAGAAGCATGTGTCAGTCATCAGTAAGTGGTATCCTGGTCTTGGTGACCATTCTTGGATATGTGACCGACCAGCAGAGTGTCAGTGTTCAGTTAGCTGGAAACAACACTGAAGCTGTCCAAGGTACAAAAGGTTTCTGTGTGAAGGACGCTGTATCTGCGCACTACTTACTATTTGCATTCATTGTCTTCTAGCTTACCTCTTTAGCATGAAAGGTAATGTTGATGTTGCATTGAGTTGTATCACCTTCACCTCCAACCAGCCTGTAATTCATTCTTCTCCATGTGACTGTGTGTGAGCCATGCCTCAAACTGATGTGAGCTTCCCTTCCTGAACATGATCATCCTGTAATGATGGATCAGTGCTCTCATAAAGCTCAAAATTCCAACTTGTGTTTCAGTTCACAGTTTACAACAAACAGTAATTTTCTTGAGTGTGTCTTGCAGCCCGGAAGCAGGAGATCATCAAAGTGACAGAGCAGCTGATTGAGGCCATCAACAATGGAGACTTTGAGGCCTACACGTGAGTTCAGCTAGCTTCATACGTGAGTTTCATACATGTGTTTCTGTAACTTTCTCTCTTCAGGCAACTCTAATGTGATTGTCTGGTGTTCTGTTTCAGGACGATTTGTGACCCTGGTCTCACATCATTTGAACCTGAGGCTTTGGGAAACCTGGTCGAAGGCACAGAGTTCCACCGCTTCTATTTTGAAAACGGTAAAGATTTTGTGGAAATTCTGAGGTCAAAGTCCAAGGTTTCATGTTGGAAAGGCAATTCAAAAATACGCACACACACACTTGGTTGGTAATATACTCTTTTTTTTTTCTTGTTACTCATAATAAGTAGTTTAGAGGTTTTTGGGTGTTAGGAGATTTAAATGTTTGTATGTTGTTGATGAGAGGGGCAGGAAATCATAAATTCTTGCATCTCGTGCCTGCTCCTTTTCAAACAAATTACGTGAAATTGCGTGTCAGTTGGTATGATTATTTCTTATATTTTTCTGTTTTTACTTTTTATTGTCTGTTCAAAATGAATAAGAGTCTGCATTCTAGCTTCTATTTTTCTATATTTATTTTATTGTTTAGGTCCAGATGTACAGCAGAACCCTGGTATTTCCAGACAGTTGTTGAGGACAACAACTGTCTGGAAATAGCTAAAATCTGGAAATATTTGAGACCCCCTCTATAAACTCCTATGACTGCCTATTTTAATAGTTCAAACAACAAATATACCTTATCATATATTAATATGCATAATGGAAACAGTTTTAAGACTCTCTACATTATGTCTATCTACACTCTTTGGAGTTACAATCAATAAATGAATTGAACACTTTGCAAATGGCAGACAATTGCATGCCAAGTACCATTTTGTCATTATATTTCACCTTCCCATGCGTCATGCTCTATAAAAATAGGTGAATCTTTGACTACTGAGCAGCAAATAGACAAGGATCCATTGTAGTTGCTATAGGTAGAAACCTCTGGTAGATTGAGCTTTTATGAAAGTAAGTATGCAGAAGAGGAGATAAATTGTCCTCTTCTGAAAAGCTGGTCAGACATGGACATCCAGTAGAAAACTGATTCTGAATCTATGCCATGAAGGATTAACTTGAGGCAGTTCTGAAGGGGGTCCAACAGGGTACTAGCAAGATGTACCTAATAAAATGGCCGGTGAGTGTAAATGCTGCTAATGTGTGTTTGCATACTGTTTCGTATAAAAGGTGTTCATACACTTTAAATTATTCAATAGCTATATTGTTTCCCTTGCTCAGAGTATTACAACATTTTTTTCCATGCATGCTGATGACACAAGACAAATATTTCTGTATAACTGCATGATCACTGCCCACTAAATGTACGCTGTGGCACTTATCACATCATTCATGGTATAAAAATCCAGCTCTGGAAAATGAACATTATTGTGATATGCTAATTTCATGGCCTGACCAACGTATTCAAGTTGTAAAAATGAAGGCAAACATGGCTGAACCACCATAAAAAGAAAGAAGGTCAGCTGGTCTGGACTGGACTGAATTTCACAGAATTAGCTGCTATCTGTGATACAGCAGCTTCTGTAGTGTTTTGGCTACTGCAGCTTCTGTTCCCTTTGTTCCCTGGTTACTCGGAGCTCAGCGTCAGGTTGAAGACTGGATGTTCATGTTTGCATTTTCAAATTTTCTGGTAAAAAGTCTACCTGCATTTTATCCAATCTCAGATCTCCATTTTATCACATCACTGCTCAAAGATTAAGAAGATCGCCTGTATGTTCATCGGTGTTCTCAGGTTTCCCGGTTGGTTTACTTTTGTTCTCCGTAGCTCTGTCTAAGGGGAAACTGCCCATCCACACCATCCTGCTGAACCCCCACGTCCACCTGATCGGGGACGAGGCGGCCTGCATCGCCTACATCCGCCTCACACAGTACATCGACAGCAACGGCATGCCACGAACCATGCAGTCCGAGGAGACCCGCATCTGGCACCGCCGTGATAGCAAGTGGCAGAACGTCCACTTCCACCGATCTGGCTCACTCACCGTTCCCACCAAGTACGATCAACCCCAAAGCACAACCATATGGTGACGAATCAAGTGAAACCATGTTTTATCTAACGGTCATGTGACCTGTGTTGCAGTTGAGGTGACACTCTTGGACCACAAATAGCCTCCAGCAAGACAGCTGACCAAACCCCACCCAACCTGTGGACACAACATCCCAAAGCCAATCCCTGCTATCCTTTACTAGTGCTCCGCCCTCAGTGTGCTGTTTACATATTGTAGCTGCTGCTGCACTCATGTTGAAAAGTCAACAGAAGTCAATGGAGGGATTTATGATTTTGTAGTGAGAATGTGGTGTGTTTATTGCCTGAGCTTTGGTTTCACCCCTTTTAGATCTGTATGTTTTAACAGGACTGCTTCCAGCTGCTGCCTGCTCATTTTATAGGCTATGTTAAGATGTGAAACTTGATCATTTTCTTAGCATTCCATGTATTCATATATTATGAAACGCTGAGGCACAATGACCAAAATGTCACACAGAGTACCTCCTTCTTGCTCATGTGTCTGTTCAGTACTGCCATCTATTATGCTCAGACTCATGCTTGCTTTGTTTTGTTTTGATAAATAAGTTTCAGTGATCAATGCATTTTTTCATTGAATCCATCCTTAAAGTGAAAATCCATTCAGCTCTCTGGTAGTGCCACCAAGTGGATTAGGTGTTTGTCTAAAATTAAAGTAAAACCTGATATTTTGTCAGCTTCAACTGCCACCACCTCTGCAGGTGTAGGGGAGCCTGTTCTGAGAGAATGTAAGCTGACATGGAATTTCCAGAGTCTTACATATTCTCATACAATGAGTAGCTCTTGATGAAAATTTTCTCTGTTTGAATTTGTTATATTTTATATTGTGATATTGATGCTGGTTCCTCTTGAGAACTTCCTCTTTTAGGCTCCGGTTTTTGTGATTCCCTTCTTTACCGTAACTTCCCACTGTTTGCCAACGTTCCTCGGCACCCGGTCCAAAGTACAAGTTCACGACAACTTTTGGTGAAGGTCTTCACTCATCATTTAGTTATTCATTTAATAGGAATAGCCTCTCATTATGCGTAATTCTTGTCATTGTGGTGATGCCATGGGATTAAAGGGAAATGGGCTCAAAATGTGATGTGTTCAGGGCTTTGATCATTTTCTTCCTTTTTGGAATGTTTTTTTTTTTTTTTTTGTCTATACAGCTTCACGGAGTTATTTGATATAATCTCATCACGCTTTCTACAATATACTGATGGACCAAGCCTAATATACATTAAGGAAATGTCAAATAAAATGTCATTTAGACCAAATGCGCATTTTTTAATGAATTTCAGTGTTTGTATTTACTATTCAAACCCACCTGCAGCTAATGCTGGGTTTCAGACACTTGACTCGGATGACGTGTGAAATTCAGATGGAGGTCTGGAAGTGGATTTCTTCAATTCAAAACAGAGCAAAATGGATCACAGTGCAATAATACCCTAAATGGGCTGGCACAGATGAGGTATTGTGAAAAAATGTGTGTATATTTACGATATGATCCATATTATCTATGTAAAAAAAAAAAGACTTCTCTCATAATCTTGAGCATTTACCCGGTGTCGAGACGATCCACGTAACTGTCTGGAGCTGCAGACCTCATATTATACGATGAGCCAGGTGAAACTTTTAAAAAGCCTGGAGAATAAAATTAGTTTCAGGTTGGGTCAACCATTTCTGCCTGGTGAGCAGTGAGTTGTGTTATTTTCAGTAATTAGTCTATGATAACGATGCTACTGCTAACCATGTTATCTCTATGAGCCTGGATCTCCTGGTAAATAATTTATTTAGCTGCTGTAAACCCAAATTCATGTTACAGTTGTACGTTAATGTTGAGTCGCTGCTGGATTCAGGTCCAGTGCAGGTCAGTGATTCGCTCCAATCTACAGAAACCCCGTGTTCATATCTGGCCACAAATATACTTTGTATCCAGATATGAACCATGTGGTTGGATAGTCACAGCTCACTGTGACTGTATATTTAATGCATATTTAATATATCTAGCTTTTTTTTCTTCAGTATGAAAGTCCAACTGACTAAACATATTTTCTGTCTGGGACTCGGCATTGAGCTAGCTGCTAACATTAGCACTCTGTTGACAACCAAGCTAGGGCATAAAAATATATTTTATCTGAATGGTTGTCCTAACTGTCTGAGAATATCCCAATATAAAGTACAATTTAAACGATGCCATCGTTACCTATTAGAAAGTGGCCCTGCAAACTCTGGCATTGTTAGTTTCCGCACCTCAAGTTTTTAGCTGTAGATTGTTGATCCACTTTTCTCATTGTCTTTTGTAAGCTTTTTAAAATTAATTCCCTTGCAACCAACTACCTTCCAAACACAAAAATAACTCTATTAGAACAGTTGGAGAAACTGTACAGGACTCAGACTTTGGGCATTTGGATGCTGGATCAACAGACATAAACAGGCTGAATTTACCCTCCATTTGCATTGGGTGACGTCGGTTCGACGTCATCTGGCACCAGCAATAGTGTAAAGTCACAGTCAAAAGTTAACTAGAATCATTTGGGTTATTAACCTGTCAGAAGAGTGGAAACTAGTTTATTTTTAAGTCATATTTTCACCATGTTCATATATTTAGTTAGCTATTTATTTAGATATTTAGCTCTGAGCTTTACCAATCTAATTATAATGAAGCTAAATACTTAGCTTCAAAGTGAATATTTAACTAATGTGCAAATATACTTTCCAAAATGGGTTCAACCTTTGAGCTAATTATTTGGCTTAGAGTTAAATATTTAGACTAAATATTTATTTTTGAAAATATATACAAGACCAAAATACCCTTGTATTTGCCAAAATTGGAATTGGCAGATAAGGCTTCCAGTCTTTGAAAATAGAAATATATCAATTTAAGTTGAATGCTCCTCAATTAGAAACTAAATATAATTCACACCTTTCTAGTACTTTTCTCTATTACTTGGGTTAAAATGTAAAGAATTAAATTTCTTTCTATAATGACCTGCATCCTGCTGTGAAACAATAATGACATCACTTCCTGTTGGGCACATGTACAGTTTATTGTTTTGCCATGTACACACTGCAGCTGCTATGCCTTTTGATGTTTCAGGTGCATTTATTTTATGAATAATTCAGTCATACATGCCGCATAGATACTTGCATTGTTAATATGGATATATTGAGATCACCATGGAAACAAGATGCTTCTATCAAATTCATTGACTGCTTTGGACACCACAGGTTTTGATCTGCCATTCTATCACACTCAGTGGCAAAGTAAAACATGAAGTGAAAACTGCACCTAATCAGTCTGGTCAACAAAACCAAATAGCCAGAGCACAAAAAACACACCATGTCAATTTTCAGTATTTACATTCAGCTTTTGAACCCTTTCAAACACACATCCAAACACACACTGTCAGCTCGAGGCGCTGCAGGTCTAAAAATGATGGGAATAAATAAGAAAGGAAACATTTATGATGACATGCAGGAGTGCTGGAAAGAGCCTGGACTCCTGCTGGTTTTTGAGTGAACAGTGGTAACAACAGTAACCTCATAACCTCAGGTCACAACGGCTGTTTCAGGACAATCAGATTTGATTTGGACTGAAGAACAGTTTTGATTTTAGTTGGTCTTCTTTATGTCAGCTTCAGAATGAACAATAAGCTGTCTTATTTAGCTACATATTTGGTGTCAAACTACCCATATAGCCCCATGCGTCCCTCTGCTTCTACCTGTAGCGTGATTATATAGAGATTGAAAAATGAGTCTCAGCTGATCCGGCGCACTGATATCAGCTGCTTGAAACTGTTTTATTTAGAAACGCAGATGCTCAGCTTTACAAGCAGCAACAAAAAACAGTGAAATGGGTCACATTTTATAATTACTACAATGTTGCCTAGTGACGTCTGAGCTCGACTTGCTTCAAAGACCCTGATTCAAACCTCCAGTCTGCTCTGCTGTCCACTTCAACACAAAGCCGATGTGTAACACACATTTTGTCGCAGGATGCCTGTAATACTCCCAGGCAGAGGGTGGCGCCAAACACACCGCAGATAAAGAAGCCGATGTTGATCAGAAGACAGAAACAATAAAGCTAGTTTTAAAGAATTCCACTGCCCACTGTTGTGGTGATAAATCTCTTATCTTTTACCTTATGTCTCAGAATCCCTTCTCAAAGAAGCTGAAAAGGAAAAATCCTTAAAAATAGGATTTTTAAAAATCCTTAAAATTTTTAAAAATGCTTGTCTGAGGTTTAAGCAACCTGAGTTTGCAGAAACTGAGAGGAACACCAGAACCTTGAAGTTGAAATCTCCTTTGTTGTCAACTATTTGCTTTTGTTAATTTGTCTTTCTAAGCAAACGCATGTTGACAAATTGCTCTCCTGATAAAAAATCAACCACTTGGCTTCGTTCAGAGGCTCTCGGCTGGCTATTGAGAAACGATTGCTTCCTGGAGGCATGGACTATGTTGAAGTTTTAAACTGCTAATGTTTGCCCGTGACATATGTGTCAGTTCTATGCTAAGAAGCTTACCAGAAATTGCCTGTGCTGTGAACAACCATCTGCCACTGTGAAGAGAGAAGAGCTGAGCCGAACAATGCAGCTGTTAATGTTAATTTGATATTTGAAAGCTGGCCAAGACGGACTGAACGGCTTCCTTCTCTACCTCCGCTGACATTGCTGAAACTACAGATAGACTACAATTCTAAAACAGTGTCACTATTTCTGTTCTTTGCTGACTGGTTTGGTAGAAAATCTTTGGGAGAAATGGAGCTCAATGAAACTGAGCACGGAAGGGAAATAAGAATCAAGTGGAAATGCATACAAAAGCGATGGCCAGGCTAATAAAACGTCGCTCTACTCCACATGTAGTAATGACTACTGATTACTACCTCACACAACCCACTTCAGCAAGTCTTTTTCAAAGCCAATTCAGCAGTTTCTCCATAAACTTGTCTTCAGAGAAATATGAGTTAATGTATTAACCAGCAAATCTGACCTAAATTTTTCTGTTACAATTTGGAATTCCAGTTTGCAGAAAAATGTAAGAGTTCTCAGCACTAAAGTTCTCAGTAATAGAAAGTTGAACCGAGAGGTGGGGAGCGGTGCTCCAGGTGCATTGACACATTCCTCATCACTACTTCCTTTTTCAATAAACAGTATTTACAGTCATATGCCAGAGGAGGCTCTACAACGCTACAATGTGACACACTGGACAAAAACTGAAATAAGGGTTGATGCATGATGAAGATAAAAGCTATGATCATATGGGTTTGGTTCTGAAACACACACACCATTACCATTTTATTATCTCCATGGAACAGTAATTTTATGAGTAATTTCTCCAGCTATATCAGTACACGTACAGCAGGTTTTCATGCTGTATTAAATGCTTTAACAATTTGTTGATTTTCTGTCTAGCCACATCTAGATTCCTTTCATATTCTTTATGTATAAATCTTTACAACAGTTCTTGAAGAAGAGGCCCGTGAATGAGGTGCAAGACGCTCCCATGAACAACAATGCACATGTTGGTGAGTTGTACCGCCAGCACGTCAGAGCAACTGAACACTATGAAATAAAAGATCTAAAACTTTGAGAGGTGCTTTCTTTGGTCAAAATCAGAGCAAAAGAAAAAAAAATTTGTCAAAGCACAAATCCTGTTTTGAAATCTACAAACCAACAACTGGAGAGGAGAACATCTGGCTCTGAGCAAGAACATCACCAAAAGTTTCAGTGGAAGATGTACTAAGGGTTCAGTGGAAGTAGCAGCTCAGTCATGGCTCTCCTGCTCCTCTTCCTCTTCCTTGTCTTCCTCCTCCTCCTGGTCATCCTCACAGTACCTTTGGAGCAGGTGGCGCAAGTGCTGCTGCAGGGCATCGGGCTGCAGAGCGTCTGGGGTGTCGTCCAGACGTTCCAGGTGTACATGCTTCCCCTGGGCATCCCTCACCGCGGTCCTCTTCTGGGTGCGTGACTTATACATCTGGCTTCTGCAGGAGCAAGCAAACATGAAGTGGAGTGAGACTGACAGTCAGATCAGGTCAGGCCCTGAAAACACACATAACTACTGACAGACCTGGAGGGAAAAAGAGCAACGTGGAACAGCATGTTATTTCTCAGTAAGCAGAAATGGAATTGGGAATATTTTTTTTTACCACAACTGAGTGGAACTAAATGAACTACAACTGTTCTGATCCAATTTCATTCATAAACTGATCAGAACTAAGTCCTAAGCATTTCTTGTGCTGAAGACATCACTGCCAAAATCCATTCTGTAAATAAAACTCTGGGCTAATCAGATAAGATCACTACAAAAGTAAGAGTCAACCTCCAGCTGACACAAAAACTCAATCTTTCTTCTAACCTGCTGGCTAGGAAGATTTATTTCAAACCCTTCTCAGTATTCACTGGAGAACTGACAGAAAATCGGCCTGCGCAAGTTACACAGGCCGCTGTTCTGCCAGCAACTGCACTTTTTTTTTTCTGTTCCATCAATTTTTGCCTTTTTGGACATTTGCTTTGGCCCGACTGACAATCAACTCAAAGTCAGACTGTTCAATTTTTGGTCCAAATTAAATTATTAATTTAATTGACAAGAAATTGTTGATTACAATTATTAATAGCTACATAAACCAAACATAGACGTGAGTTCGGATTCCCAACAATCTTAACTCTACCATTTGAGATTGGTACAACATTTTTGGTTTCCAGAATTCTGATTTCCAACAAAACTAAAAAGTTCACTTGATTAATCTGCTGCCATACATCAGTGGGGACACCACAAACTAAAACGTTAGTTGTGTTAAAACTAAAGTATGAAATGGTATAAAGCTTCATTAGGTCCTCAAGACCTCAAAGTGTTTCACACTACATGTCCTTAGACCAGAGGCATGATGGCGTCAACCACTGTTGCCATCCAGTACTAATATTGACTGCTCCCGCTAATCCTAAACATTAGCTCCACTAACCAACACTACTTAGCGTAAGGTAATGCTACACCAACACTGTATTTAGTGGAAGTTCATTTCTAAAGCGCTGACTTCAATTCAAATTAAACTCCCCCCCTGCAATAAAACTCAGAAACTCTTGAAAGATTATAACCCTGAAGTTATAATCTTGAGGGTTATAATCTTTCTGGATCATGATCCTCTGAATCATGACCATTTGGATGATCCAGAGGAGTCCTGGGAGAAAGTTATGTGGTCAGATGAGACCAAAATAGAACCTTTTGGTCTTAATCCCACTCTCCGTGTTTGGAGGACAAAGAATGTTGAGTGCCCTCCCAAAAAACAGCCCATACTTTGTGGTGTTTTTCTGCACATGGGACAGGACTGGGGCCATTTCTCAACTGTGGGGAGATTGTGGGCCTCCTTCCCTCAGTTAGAGCATCGAAGATGGGTTGTGGCTGGATCTTCCAACATGGCAATGATCCAAAGCACACAGCCAGGATAACCAAAGAGTGGCTCCATAAGGTTCTGGAGTGGCCAGAGCCTGATCTAGACAAGATCTGTGAGGAGGATGGGCCAACATCCCTGCTGCAGTGTGTGCTAAACAGGTGAAAACCAAGGAAACAATTTATCTCTGTAACTGCAATCAAAGGCTACTGTACCAAATATTAATATTGCTTTTCACAGGTGTTCAAATACTTACTTGCAGCAGTAACACAAATAAATGATTTTAAAAATCATACATTGTGATTTCTGAATTTTTTTTTTAGATTATGTCTCTCACAGTGGACATGCACCTAAGATGAAAATTTCTAAACCCTCCAAGATTTCTAAGTGGGAGAACTTGCAAAGTCGCAGGGTGTTCAAATACTTATTTTCCTCATTCCAATTTTAATATTATAATTCACATGTTCTGTAATGTCCGTAGACATTGAATTTATTTTTATATCTTGTTCTAACTGCCTGTGTTTTATTTTGTTCTTTTATTCCTGTACAACTCTTGTTTTAAATAAAGTTGTTGGGGAAAAGTAGGAGAAGAAGCTAAACTCTTGGGTAAACAGTTTTAACACCTTTCAAAATAAGGTATAAAAACTTATTTTGACACGGCCTTGGCTTGACAAAAAATTGAAAAAGTTCTAGGGGTATGAATACTTTTGCAAACCACAGTAATGCAAACCACAGAATTCGTAAGTCAATAACTAACACTTCAAAACTTTATTCAAATAATAATTTCCAAAAGAGCCAAGTGCTTAAGAAATCAACCAGAAACATTAATTTAGCAAAAACTAAGTGCACTAAACATACTCAAAGCTGGAAAAAGTGGTAAATGAAACGTTAACTCCGCTATTAGCCGATTGGTGGGAGTATGCTCACCACTGCCTGTGATGAACATCAGATTTAAAAACCATACTGCACATTGCTTCTCATTGGTTACCATGGAGACTAAAGGTAGGCTGGAGTACAGACATTACTGCTGACACTGACATTTTAGAAAATGACCTGTCATATGTCTTGATACACATGTAGCAGGAATTAACTGAATATTCCAAAGCAGTTTTCCTCTATTTTATGTTTCTAATATAGATAAAAAGACAATAAATCATTACTATATTATTTTTAATGGAACTAAAGTCCCATCTTATGCAGAGCATTGCTGATTTTCATGCTGAAATGAAGAAGATTCTGGCTGCAGAAATTTTTTTGGTTCATTTCCCTTTGGGATCAACAGTGATGGATTGATTGACTGAATTCATCAAATGATGTGCTCTTATGAACCCAACTTTTGCCCCAACAGCCAACCATAAAACCCAACTTACACCACAAAGATGTGCTGATTCCATGAATTACTGGAGAAAGTTCATGAGATAAATGTCAGGACTCTGGGTTTTATGGTTGGTTTTGCTTTTCATTTTATTTAACTTTATGTTTTAGTTCACTTTAGTTTAGCCCTTCATGCTCCTTTTGAGGTATTTAGTGTATTAGAATTGTCCTATTGCTTTCCTTATTTTTCAGTCCTTTATAGTGTTTCTATTTATGTCCAATTATGGTTTCCCTCATATCTCTCTCTCCTAGTTCATCAGGTTTTATTTGCTCTTAGTGTCTTCTGTATTAGAAGTATTTTTAAATTCCTGGTTTCCTCCTTTTTTTCCCCCAGCAGATCTTCTTAGCTTCCCTGTGCCACTTTCTTCCCGCCCCTCAGCCGACTCCTGTGCCAACTACTCACACCTGCAATCACTCTTCTCATCTAGCTAGGCCGTTGTTCCAATTAGTACCTCCCAGTACTTAAGCTCCAGTTTTTCAGTCACAACTGGCCGGTCCGTGTTGTTGCCCTGCTCAGCACGTTGCCAGTCATTACCTTTGTTATCCTTGTGTCTCCTGTTTCATTGTGTTTTTTGGATTTCCTTGTTTTCCCTGGATTTTGGATTTTGTTAGTTAATTTTCTTCATTAAAACATCATCCACATAAACTATGACTACTGCCTGCTGCGATTGGATCCACCCCTACACACATCATGACAATAACTTGCATCTTAAGATCCCCTCCATAAAGACCATGAAGAGAATTGTTGAGTCAGCTTTGACGGCGTCCAACATTGTGTTGGTGATGAGCTCAGGGAAGCGCCTACAGAAAGGGACAGAGCAGATTGGACTTCTCGAGGAAGCTTAGATCCTTCAATGATTGCAGATAAATTGCCTCCTGTAGAGAGTGCACTCTCTTCTATCATCTTCTGTTGGGTTAGTGTAGCAGCATCAGAGACTTAAAAAAGCCCAATAAGCAGATAAAAAAGGCTGGTTTTGTGCTGGAACCTCTGAAGATTCTTCGGGTACACCTTAACTCAGGAGATCCTTGCAATAGTCATCAACATCTATAACAACTTCTTGTTGAATCTTTAATAGTTTGAATTACATTTATTTTCCTTTGGGATTATTACAAATTGTCTGCCATACCAATTCGTAACATGTGTCAACCACAACAACCCCACAACATCAAGTGTCTTCTGGATCTCAAAGAAAATGTACCTTGTTGACCACGGCTTCTGAGAATCTTAAGGCTCTGACGGCTAAGTGCTCCTTTGGAAAGATCAAACCAAGCTTGGAACAAACGCTGCTTTCCTTCTTTGAGGAGCAGAATTATTTGCCAGTCTTGAACAAGTAGACCACATATAAATACTCACCACAGTTGCCACATTTAAATATTATGGTTTTCCTCTCTTCAAAATCGGACACATTTCATGACATGTAATACTGCTCCAGTATGCAGTAACACACCTCCTCGGTAGAAGCTCTGACAGAACAGCAGATTTACAGCAAAACCTTTAGAATGTGCCTATAAGTGAGTTTAGTTTTTCACAGAATTTGTATCTTGAGCCAAGAGCTATTGGCAATCAGTTAGTTCAAAACTGGAACAAATGGTAAGATCAAGAGCCAAAACTTTACTCTTTGCATTTATTAAGCAAAGTTTAAGCACTGAAGGTAAGAAGGGGAAGTCACACCATGCCTGTGACTAACAGCTTGTCTTCACAGCATTGCTCATAACCCAACCTTTTAACCACAGAACCGTCCTCCTGTACCATCTCCTTCTCTACCACATGAGGCAGCAGCACTTTGCCAAAACCTCCAGCATAACTCAACGCCTGGAGGGGAAGAGTGAGGGAGAGGAGACACATCAGGTAGAGAAATTTCTGCTCAGCAAAAAGGTAACTGAAAAAACATCACACCTTGCACAGATAAGAAAACAAGCAGATCAGAATCTCAACTTTTCCATTTGGACACGCTGACCTTCTCAAAGTCCTCCTGGGCTGAGGGGAGGTCTGCAGACAACAAGGGGTCTCCTCTCTGCCTCTCCATCCTCTCACCCCTCACCACGGTCGTCTTGACAACTTTGCTGACTTTTCGACCCTGAACAGGTTCCACCTCAAACTCTGACACTGTGGTGGCACCCAGAGCCAGGGGTTCGGAAAAGGTCAGCTGGAGACAGAACAAAAACACACCAAGGAACTGTTGGGGAACTTCCACATTGACAGTTAAACACAGTAATAGATCGAATATCTGTGGGACACAGCCAGAGGTGGGAGTTAGCACCCGCCACTGGCCAAATGTGGGTAAAAGTCTGAAGTGGCGTGTAAATTGGAGCAACGCACCGCCACCATGGTGGGTTGACAATTTGAACAAAAAAAAAAAAAAAAAAAGCTCCATTCAGTTTGAACTTCTGTCCAGGGTAGGACTAACCGTCTGGGACATAAAATCAATCAATAGGTTGATTTTATTGACGGACATTGGGCTGAGCCACAGTGGCTGGTAGAGAAAATTTTAATTTCCACCCCTGGGCATTTAATCTGGAAACAGTGCAATCCTGTTCATACCCCAAAAGGATTTTTGCATTTTGTCAAGCCACACCCACAAACTTTAATGCCTTCTGTACCTTAAGATGATATTTGTTGTGAATTGGTGCTAAATGTTCATTATTTCATTGAAATTTAAATGATAAACCAACGCAGCACCATTATACTCATAATGGTGGCCAACCATTATGAGTATAATGGTTGGCCAACCATTATGAGTATAATGGTTGGCCACCATTATTACTATTTAACGAAAATGAAACTTCACTGTCAGTAAATTTCCTATGTAGAAATCTAAGAAATATTGTGTGCTTTTCTTTTGGAGGCCCCCTGAGTGAACACTTTGTAGAAACACCTTTTACTGCAGCTATTTTAAGGTTTGTTTCTACCAACATTTTAACATCTACAGACTGACATTATTGGACATCCTTAAGTTTAAAGTCAATCAGATTGGATGAAGAGTGTCTGTGAAGAGAAATTTTGAAGTCTTGCAACAGATTCTCATTTCTCATTGTCTTTGTTTGAGCATGGACCATCCACCTTGATTACTTAAAATAAAAGTCCAGAGAGGAACCAGTCGACACACGTCTGCTTAACGAAAACCAATTCACACAATTTTTCAAGAGGGTGGCAGCATCATGGTGTGAGCCTGTTCTGCCCCCGGGAACTGGTGGGCAAAACACCAAAATAGATGCCATCATGATGGGAAGACCATTATGCAAAAATATTGGATCAACATCTAAAGACATAAGCCAAGAAGATAAGGGTCCAAATGGCTCTCCCAATGACTCAAAGCCCACAACCAAAGTGGTTAATAAAGAGGCCCATGAATCACCTTATTCGTGATTCATGGGCGTGATTTCCGACACAAACCGGAACCGCCATTTGTTTACATGTTAGCAACTCACTAACCGGCGTTCACCAAGCTATAAAATATGTGAGAACATCAACTATCAAA